>LPNX010210530.1:1651-14359 GCA_001517045.1 Pseudotsuga menziesii
TTAGATTTTATATACTTATATTTCAGTCTGTTCTCTTTCATTTATATATAAACTCTTTCTGCTGTGACACATTGATGTTTTAAGATTTGTTCCACTTTGTCATCTCAAGTTAGTTTATTTGGATAAATGTTTCGTTATGATTATGTTTATTAGTGTGTTCACTATAAGAATTAGTGGTAATGAAATGCTTTTCTGTTTATTTAAAGTTGCATTTGTATTTTAACAGTGAATTTTAAGTGAACATCATTCCAAATTCAAATGACTAGCTTGATTATTAATTATTGATCAGTTTTAGGAATTGAAAGTTGACTATGTGTTTATAAGTTAAGTTTCATTTCTATTTAACAGAGTAATTTTTGTTATGATTCAAACATGTTTGTTTAGATCATACTTTAATGTTCTGTTATTTGATTAATAATTAATATAGTTTCAACTTTGCTCTCAGCTGTAAATTTGTTTTCAGCTGAGATAGGATTAAATAGGATAGTTAGATTAATTAATTTAAAATTTCATTTTGTTTTGATTTAGCACTGTTAAATCATTCTGCATATTACAAGTAAGTTTTCATATTTAGAAAACTTCCCCAAAAATCAGAGTCTTTCCTTAAGAAAGCAAACTTAGGACATTTTAGGTATTTAGGTAAGATAGATATTAGAATAGGTTAGATTTTGTTGGTTCTAAGTTCTTCTTAAGAGACAAAATAGCTGGTAGCAGGACCACAACCTGCGAGGTTTTGTTAAACCAAACATACCGGACGCTGCTCTAAGCTGATTGTGTGGACAAAACCTCCTTATTGGCTCTGATTCATAAAATCAGGCCAACAGTACCCGAGTTAGTGCCTTATTTGCATTTGGTTCCCATGCTAACATTTTGTCCCTTAGGGTGTGGGAGTCCATTGTATAGTATTGCCATGACATTTCGCAAGAGCCTCATACTCCTCTTGATCTTTTTCTATCCTATTTCCCTCGGGAATCCCTTATGTCAAGTTGTAATTGCATTATCATGAGCTTTGCTTGCCTTATTGATATTTATGATGGCTTCCCTGACATTGAGTTTTTGCCAGATATCCCAAGCTTGTCTCATGTCTAGCCATGCAGAGCCATTTTATATATCCTTTGCAGTTTGATTCCCTATTTTTATCAAAAGGAGATTTTTCCCCAAGGGTCGCTATCCTACACATGTATCCTTGCATTGAGCATAGGTATGTTCCACTACCTGGAACTAGTTTGTTTGCCTCTATGACACTCATCTCCTCCTAGTATGTAACTATAAAGTAGTTTTATTCTTTTTCAGGCTTTTTAAATATTTGAAGATGTCCAAAAAAATAAAAAAACCAAAAATTTGGACAAGGAAAGATGTTATCTTTTGGCAATTGTTAAGTCGTGTTGCCTTCGAATAGAGCACTGCATATCACATCTGTTGGTTGGGTTTATAGTTTGACTTTAGGAGTTGTACTCATTTATCTAAGTTTATCTCCATCGACTGGTTAAGCTTCCAGTCCCCATGGAGCCTCTGTCGATGCCTCCTATGTCGCAGAGATGTCTCAGTTTTGTAGATCGAGTCTATGCTGCCTTTATTTAGTCACCATTCACCGTTATGCTCTTGTTCGAAGGAAGTTGAAACCTGAGTCGGCCATTCCTTAGTTATCTTGACTTTGCATGTCGGCCATTCCTCGTACAGTTACTGGTTCATGCACCTTATGATCGAGTCCTTCCACATTATACAGCTTTGTTGAGTACCTCGTGTTGGATGATGGGGGATGCCTTAATGCCCTCCTTCTAGCGGATTTCATCCCATCGACTTCAGATCATTTATTCTGGGATTGGAATCTAGAGTCATTTTTGAGTGCCTTGAGACTTGCAGTCATCAGTGGCAGGTTCTCTCCCAATCGACAGTCTTTGGAAATACATCAATGTCCCATGATCGATGGATCCTCTCTAGTGTTTGACCTCAACACATTTATTCACACTTGTTAGTTTGCACTCTAGTACCTTGATTCCAATTTTCATTATTAGTGGGTGATCTCGTGTCTATTAATGGTATACATCAATGACTAGTAATCAGATGATGGACTACTATGTTCGACCTCGACACCTCTATTCACATAGTAGGACATGTACTCATAGCAGTTTGTGTAGAATACCTTCCAGATTAGTGGCATCTCTTATATGCTACCTCCTTGATCGTGCTAGTGTTCATGAGATTTCAGCTCTCGTGACTTGATTCCAGTATATGTTAGACATTTTCAGCCATTATGGAGATCTTGATCCATTATATATCTTCAACCATTATAAATATCATGGTCCTTTGTATATCTTCATCATGGAGATTCTGATCTATGTATATTGTACGTGGCGATGACCACTTATGTGATATCTTGTATCATGCCTATTCATGGCCATTGTACTCTTATGTATCCGGGACTGCTATATGTATTTCCATTTATGTACAGAGTTGTATCATTGTACTATGCTGATTGGGTGTCTGGTCTTCCATTTGGGATCCTTTTTCACTCCACTTCTCGGATGGACTTATAATGTATTTCGGCCATCGTATGACCCCTCTGACCTCACACATTAGGGGGCATCTATTATAGCTGATTTTATCACTCTAGGTGAATCACTCTGGTATGGCCTTCCCCTGTCCCTCTGCAAACTCCTTAGACCCCTTGGACAATTTTTTGTCCTTTGATGTTTCCTTGACCATCCCTAAAAACATGTGAAAATTAATACACGCGACTTTTAAACCCCTAATCGTGTATATACGTGGGTTTGACCCCTAAAACCACGTACATCAAGATGTGTGCATAATCCAAATCCTTTTTGAGTTTTCCTTGACATGGATCTGACTCACTTGACTCTTGGCCTTCCCTATGCCTTGAGATCACTTGGATTTGACCTTTCATTACCCCTTTGAAAAGCTATATAAGGAACTCTTTGGTACATTGAAGGCATATGAGAGAATTGAGAGCAAAGAAACTATAGTCCCTTGTTGTCAGAACTTGTACTTAAGTCTGCATCCATTTGTCCCTTGGAGTACTTTTGTGTTCTTCCCAAGCTTGCCTTTTGCTTGTGAGATTGCTATCGAGAGATGGAGGATTGAGGTGGTGGATTCCCAAGTGGGGGATTCAGTTTCTCCAATTCGCGGACATGCCGACAGAGGTTGTATCCATTGTAATCTCTAATTTTATATTAATAGAAATATCTTTTCCTGTCCAATAATGTATGTTTGAATTAATATTTTATCCATGGATTATTTCAAATGCTTATACATTGTTGATTATATATGCTAGAATAGATATAACACCCATATATATAGTATGCTTGTCTTGTTTACTTTTTGTTAAGGAAGTGATTAATCAATACAAGCTAAAGCTGGAAAGCTCAACGGGGATCTACTTCAACCGTCTGGAATAAGGTACGAGGTCTAATCCTTTAGTGTTAGATATTTAGTTTCTATTGCATATTGGAAAGGATTGATTTCTGGAGTCGAGCTGTCTATTGTGGTACCCCAAGCCATAGGAATTTATCTCCATAATAGGAAGAGTGATGCAAATTATGCACACATGTGAAAAACTACCTCATCATCGGAGGTAATTTGTATTGAAGAGGGGTGGACTCTGTTTTGTGTTGGTTCCTCACCCATGAAGAGGCTGAGATTGTACTAAATGATTCCCATAGTGGAGCATGTGGTGGTCATTTATCTGGATTAGCAATGACACCGAATATTTTATGTGCCGGTTATTTCTGGCCCACGATCTTCAAAGATTGTCTGGAAGCTGTGAAGCACTGTCATCCTTGTCATATTTACACTAGAAAGATGTGGTTGCATCCTACTCTGTTATTTCCCATCATCACAGTGGGCCCCTTCACCAAGTTGGGGATAGAATACATGAGATACAACCGAGTTTATGTTGGGGGGGATAAGCATATCATTGTTGCTGTAGATTACTTCACAAAGTGGGCAGAGGCAATGCCCACCTATAAGGCTAACAGGGAAATTGTAGCTTTTTTCATTTTTAATTAGATTATTGCACGTTTCTGTATTCCTAAAGATATTGTCACTAACCATGGAAGTCACTTCCAAAACAACATGATGATTGAGTTGGCTAATATGCTATGGTTTAAACAAGAACATTCGTCTTCTTTTTACCCACAAGCGAATGGTCAGGTCTTGGTAGTCAATACGACCTTGAAGACTATTCTCAAGCATACTATTAACGCAACCCGGTCAAATTGGCACATCATGTTGTATCCTGTGCTTTGGGCTTATCGAACCAATGTGAAAACTTCCATGGGGTTCTCACCTTTCCAACTCTTTCACATAGTGGGACCAGTAACCTCGGTTGAATGCAAAATCCCATCTTTAAAAATTGTCATTCATGCGTTACCTGATACGACTGAGATAGAATAATGTTTGCTACACTTAGAAAATTTATATGAGTTACGTAGAGATGTGCCGACTGCAAACGAGCCTCACAAGAATAGGGTGAAAAATCAATATGATAAATCGATCAAACCTAGTATTTTTTCTAAAGGGGAACTTGCCTTGCTTTGAGACCAGGACAAAGAACTCCTAGGGGTAGGGAAATTTGGGTCTATATGGTTAGGACCCTATATTGTGTCAAAAGTATTGAAGAAAGGGGCATATGAATTAACTGATTTCGAAGGGAATAAGCTTCCCGAGCCTAGAAATGGGCTCTACCTGAAGAAGTACTATGCCTAGGCTTAGCACTTTTTCTTGTATTTTTATTGTATGTAACCAGAAGTACTATAGCTAGCTAATTTGTTTTCTTATATCATCTGTTGGTTGTGATAGATTTATTCCGAGTGTTTTGTAGGTTTTGCAGATGGCGCTAGTCATCACACTTGCAACTTGGCTTCAACTGCATGGGTTATTTACTCACCCTCAGGATAGCTAGTTTCCTCTGGAGGTGCTTTTCTAGGTCCTGCTACCAATAATGTGGCTGAATATAGGGATTTCATTGATCTTTTATGGGATTCTATGTCATGTGGCATCACTCAGTTGGAACTTAGATTTGACTCTTAACTAGTGGTTTCCCAGCTCAATTGAGCTTATCAGGTGTGAAAACCTATTTTATTACGTTAGTTCTTGCAAGTTAGGTTATTGGAAAGAAATTTTGATTTTATTACATTCAATCACATTCCAAGAAATAAAAATTCATTAACTAATGCATATGCGAATTATATCTTAGATTGGCATTTGACACACATTCCATAAAATATACAACAGATACATTGCAAAACACATGTAAATAAACTGGCAATATATATATATATATATATATATATATCTGTTCATATAGATAGGTCGAGTTCTTGATCCTCAGATCCAGTCATAGCTGTATAAATATACAAAAATGTCAAAAAAATGGATCATAATCCATAAAATGCTCCTAAGACCTAATCTTTCCCACTCTGGTCATCCTAACCACCTTGGTCACCTTGGTCATGCTGGTCATCCTGTTCCCAAGCATGTTCATATTCTTTAGCTGCTGCAGCCTCTATGGCCTCTATGTAAACAACCACTACTCTGTCTACCCTCCTCATAAGGCATATCGAGGTAGGTGGGATACCAACCACTAGTTCCTGCATAATGGCATGGATCTAGTCAATGCATAAAGTAGGGAATATTTGGGTAAGACTGGCCATATTCCCCTCTAGAACCCTAATTAAACCCTAAACATATCATGCCACTGGTCACACATACATACAAGGATTCCCATTTAGGAGGACTGGTCCAATATCTGCATTTTAAACATTAAAAGGAATAAAAACTTTATACATATGTATATATATTTTATGATTAAAAATTCATAAAAATTTTAAAAACTTGAAAAAATCAAAGTACTTGATGCTCCCCATGCTCCTACAAGAGGGAGGACAAGGTCATTTTCACCCCAGAAATCCATCCCAGTGTATGGAAACTGCTCCAATGCTGGTAGCTACCGTCCCCACCACAAGTAGAAGTCATCATCGTAGACACTCTGAACCAAACCACCACCACCCTGGTGGAGAAATTTTTCTCCCCACCTACTCAGTCTAGGCTGATGGGGAGAGAAAGATGGTATAGGTACTACAAGGCTAAGGGAGGGAAGTCTCTCAAAGAAAAAGGCCACCAATACACTAGAATAGCCAAAGTTCTTCCGCGGGACTCTCTTGTAGTCAGAGAGTTGCTTCTTCATTATTGGGATTAATCCAGAGCACCAGTCAAATAAATCTCCCTGTAGGAATTCCACCGCAATTCTCATTTGGTTTCGAGTTGCAAGATGGAGTGATGATGATATTTCAACCCTTACTACTGTGCTTACCAACACCTGTAATGGAAAGCTACGGATATGTGCAATAGGGATGAAAGTTCCCATTTTCAGAGTGTCAAGCATGCAGTAAGTGTCAATATAGTTCTGAAAACTTAGAAGGTCACCGCCCCTGCTGGTACCTTCCAAGTTGACAGGAGCTCCCCGTCGTGAAAAACACACAATAAAATAGATGTATTCTAGTGCAATTTCTAGAATCTTACCTTATAGGTCAGATGCATCTAGATCATGATCGTAGTAGTTGATAAAAAAACTCTAGCAAACAGACATTAGATCGTATAGGTGAAGTACAAAAGAACTTTAGCAACCCACTTTGCCACAATGCATGCACCATGGGGGCACTACGAAGTGCATCTTGGTCCATGGTTTCATGTTCCCTCTCCCTCCACTCCAAAACCATGTTTTAGCCTGTTCATAAATCCATTTTCAAACATTTAAAATCATTAAAAAACTTTGATTTTGGCACTAATTATGCTTTTTCTATGTCGCGCAGTATACATGACTGTCCTTTGGACATGTCGCGTATCATACGCAGGTTTCTTTCGGACATGTCGTGTATAAAATGCGTGTGCACAACTGTGTAAGTGTAACACCCTGGTTTTGGCCCCATTTGCATTAATACATATGTTGTAAATACTCATGGTGAGGATCTAAGGGAAAAGGCCCTACCATTGATTTAGTTATGTTATGTTTTGGATTGGAAT
Organism: Pseudotsuga menziesii; assembly: GCA_001517045.1. Taxonomy (NCBI): domain Eukaryota; kingdom Viridiplantae; phylum Streptophyta; class Pinopsida; order Pinales; family Pinaceae; genus Pseudotsuga; species Pseudotsuga menziesii. The sequence goes on from LPNX010210530.1 coordinate 8,693, forward strand.
GGTCACCGATGGTATATCGGGACATACAACATATATTAAATTATGGAATCATGTAAACACGCATTTTAATTAAATAACCCAACCAGCTATGTTCACTGCAACTAATTTGATAAGGGGCATGATTCCAAAGGATAAGGAAGGGGAATGTTGAACATTTAGTCATGGGGGAAGAGCCATGTGTAACCACTCTCTTTTTCTCACCACCACCTTAGTTATTCCATTTTTAGTTGGGGTAGCATTTTACTGGCAGAAAGACCATTACGCCCACACTCTCTCCATGATGCATCTTTTGGCTTGTCTAGTATTCCGATCGTGGCTGTTCACTCACCTTCACGCGAACCGAGTTAAAAGAATCCAGAATTCATTGTTGGGGGGTTCGGTCACCTCTTCCTCACCCAATTGTTGGCCTATGAACATGTTCAATTATCCTCTGCCTCACAGATCGATTCTTTCCTCTATTCACGGAGAGTTTTGTGTTTTTTTCCACCATTGTCAGACTGCATAATGGTTCTGTTATTTCCATCACTGAATCATGGCTATAAGGAATCAATAGTTATGTGGGTTGCGTCTTTGTCCATCATGCATAGTTGGGATTTTTTCTTTCCCCTTTTTCTGGCTGTGTAATTTCTCCAGCAGTTGCATTGAGGATCGGGTGTTGTAGGTTCATAGTCGTTTGTGGGCTATTGTTTTCCCACGTTTTACTTGGCTGTGTTTTCCCTTTTTGTGGTTGTATCGCTTGAATAATTGCTGAGAGTTCCTATGTTGGAGCAGGGCCCCGCAGCTACAGTAAAAGCTACTATATCGGAACAAGAAAGTCAAAGAGAACAGTACCTGAGTGGTCGAGAAGAGAGAGCTCAACCACTGCACTTAAGGCAGCGGCGAAGACAGGAGGGCTCAGCTACCCTCATAAATGGAAAAGGAGCACCGAGACGAGGTATTGAAGACAAAGGACAGAAGGGGAGCAACCGAGGAAGTGGCGCCTATACCCACGATCAGCGCTGGGAAGCGTGGAAGACTGCAGAAAGATGTGGTGTGACGTAAAGCGGCAACTCAAAGTACAAACACGCCGACTGTCACAAGTTACGGTTTTTGGGTTACTATTGGGAAAGGCCCACAGTGTTGTATTATGGAAAGACATTCGGGCTGCCTATAAAGGAATGTATTTTGTATTGTAAAAGGTTAGCTATTCAAACAATTAGCGAGTCAGTTGGTCTATTAGCTCATAGACAATCAAGCTCAGGTTCTGTATTCAGTCTGTAGTTATCTTACTGTAACCAATAGCTGGCTCCTAGATCATGAATGTAACAATCCACAGGAATTGAGAGAGAGAGAGAGAGAGAGGAAGAGTATATTGTAAGAAGGAAATATAAGAAGAAGAGAAATTTAAGAGAGAAGGGCTCTCGGCGGTGTGCGTGGAGTTTCCTAGAAGATCTCAAGCTACATACTAGGTTGCAATGGAACTGTGTTTATCCTCTCAAGATATAATATATAAACCAATTCCTGTGGATGTAGCTTCCTTCCTGGAGGTGAACCACGTAAAATTTGTGTGTTTTGCGACTGTTTCATGTGATTGTGCTTACTTATTTACTAGTTGTTATTCGTTACATGAACTTTGCTATCAGTTAGTGAATCTATGTATGCTATCTGTCAGTTATAGTAGCTTAGAAGGTTAACTACGAGTTGTTTCTGTTAAGTATTCTGCATATGAGTTTACCAATGCTTGATTCACACAGTAGAGCTAGCAGTTACTATATTAATTCATTCCAGTATACTTAGTTCAGCAAGTTGATTATAGTTGATGTTAAGAGTGTTGGACTGTGGAGGTTCAAGTAAGGTTGTTTAACACCCTACGAAGGTTAACAGAGCTATTTTACCTAGAGAGAAAGCCTTTGGACCTTGAGAGCCACAATGAGTCTTACTGTAGAAGATATCACAGTATAGAAAGGCGATATCACACCATCGGAGGAGCTGCGGTGTGAGATATCGCAGGACAAGAGTTGAGCAAAGGAGATAGTTTGCAAATCATCCTGGAAGCTGCGGTGCGCTAAGAGCCAGTCCTCTAGCAGAGTCAGCTAGGAGGAGAGAAAAAACCCCTCACAGAGAGGTCCCGCTGGATAAGAAGAGACAAGAACCACTAGGATGCTACAGAACTTGGTTGAGGACACTTGAGTCTTTAGCCAACCCATCCAAGATCAATTCGGGTGAGACTTCAGGCCGCTCTGTGATCTATCGCCGAAAGGGCCAGTGAGCTAGGGGTATTGTTGGTACATTAAAGTAAACCCTGTTCTGCCTAGTAGTAAACCAACATCCTACATTCTGGTCGATTGTGTTTTTCCCCTGTAAAAGCTTAAATATCTATTTGGCTGCTTACATGCAGTGGTTTTGTCCTCAGACTGCATTGGAGTGGTGAATGAGGGCCTGAGGTGTTTGATAAACCTATTGAGTTGAGAACCACACAGACAGAGCTACTGAGTTGGATTTCTTCTCCATAACCTATGAATAGCACTTGAAGGGAGATAAGGGTCTGAGGAACTGCGTTGCAGAGAAGGGACTAATTTCCTTGTGTTAGGTGTGTGTGGGTGTTCTAGAAGCCAGGTTGGTTCTATTGTTGGTGTCTGTAGCTCTTCAATGAGCTCACCAAAATAGCATTTATCCTTTACCAGCTCCTGGATGGCCTGATAAACCCAACTTTGTTGGCTTGGCTAATCTGTTGTTCACCTGATAAACCCAACTGTGTTGGCTTGGCTAAACTGTGTACCCTGGTGGTGTTGTTATCCTTAGCTATGTGTAAGACTGTTAGTTCCTTATTCCTTGGGGAATCATGCCCAGCTCGGGGGTGGTAGTGTTGCTAAGAGATTGAGGAGCACGTGGGCCTATGGTTGGGTGGAACGTTGCAGCGACGTAGCTGGTTGCGGAACAAGTTCTTATTAAGATAAGTATTCTTGCCTAACTAGTGTCTACAATTATGTTTACCATTGATGAATGATGATATACATGTTCAATGCTGATATGTATATGCATGAGTATTGATTGATATGTTTTGCTTCCATTGTGTATATGAATGATCATGCCTCGTAATATTTTTGATGTTTTAAGTATCATGCTTAAGAATTACATATATGTATCTTCATGTTCATGGGGCTAGATCCCCGGATTTTTTGATGCATAGTAGCATCCTCTTTGTCGGTCGAAGTGTCGGGGACATTACAGTGTGGTATCAGAGATTTAGTTGTAGCATGGGCCTAAATGGGCCGTGAAGATGCCGTGACAGAGCTTATGTTGCAGCATTTGGGCCTCAGAGGGCCATGAGAAACAATTAATAGAGGCAGGTTTCCTACTACCCAGAAGAAACCAGGAGAATGGGTGAAGACAAGAAAATTCACAAAATTTTTTAAGTGCCAGAATGTCAGCTCATCGAAAAAATTAGTGACAAGTTCTTCTGATGTAGCGGAGCACTTAGTGGGAAGGCCACCTGATGGATAGTTGATCTGATGGCCGATGCGGCGGGAGACAGAGGAGAAAAGTTGTTGACATCGCCGAGGAATAGAAGATGGAAGAGACGATACCATAGAAGACAAGGCAATAAGAAAATCCAAAATTTTCTTTAAGGCACGAGATCATCAGCCATCGGGAAATGTTAGAGCATCGGATCACCGATCGAAAAAGATTCAATGAAGGTGACCCACCGTTGCGAAAGCTTAGACAACTATCCTACCAATGCATTAGTCTCTCCACTCACCGATGCTGAGGTGTTTAGTGAACATTGGTTCCCAGTTCCGATAACATAACTATGGTGGTGTGAAGTGCTCAGGAGTGCCGACACTACGGAAAAGTTGGGGCTTGTGGAAACCGTCGTTGCGAACTCCTAGAGGACTAAGTGTCTGATGCCACTATAGGATGTCGCTCTGACCGTCGACAAAGTTTTGTTCCATAGAAATTATAACGGGATTGTTGGCCGCCATTGTGGAATGATAGACTACTACAGGCCTGACACACCGGAAGGAAATAGATGAGCAACTCGTCGATAGATGTCTGCGGAAACCATTGTAATATGACTTTTTTCCATTGTGGCTGCTCAAGGGATTGTGTACCCAATGAATAGTCTATTTTCTTGCCGATGTAGATTAGAAGTTTAGCTGTTTTGCTACCGAAATGCTGGAGAGAAATTAATGAACAGACCACCGACGAACTAGGTGTTTTGACCGCCGAATAATTGGAAAGATAGCTGGGAAGAGGTTAGATTGGGCCTAAGGAAATTTGGGTTTTCTGAAGGATTTTCTCAGTAATTTTTCAAGCAGTTTTTGACTGTCTTTTAGTAGGTTTTTAGCAGATTTCAGCAAATTATCAGCGGTCACAAGCCTAAAAAGAAAGAGAGAAAAACTTTGTGTTTTAAGCAAAATTGTGTTTTATGAATTTCTAGAAGAGGAAGGTAAGTAGTTTTGGTTTTATATTAATGATATGCATCTAACAGTTTGTTACTAACACATTGCAGAATTACAGACAACTTCCAAGAGTAGTACTCCAGAAAGAAAAGTGCGGTAAAGCAAGAGGTGGTTCAGTCATGAGAACCCATGATGGGTATGACTCGAGATTCTTACGAGGGAGCAGAAGATTCCATGGGAGAAAATGTATGTAATGGAAATGATGACATAGATTCTAATGGAGGGAGATTCTAGGGGACACGGTCCTAGGTTGCCGCCACCATGAGAAGCTTGGTTAAAGCCCAGGAAGAGCAGCATCAGTTGAATGCTTCCATATTGCAGAGTTTGACAGACTTACAGAAAAAGATAGATTCTAGATGCGATACATCAAGGCCAGAAGGAAATAAGAGCAGTAGTAGGAGAAGGAGAAGGACTTCTAGTGGACCATCTGATTCTAAAGAATCCATTGGAGATACAAGTTCATCTTCTCATAAGAGGAAAAGAAGAAGACACCATAGGGATCACTCTTGAGATGAATTTAGGAAAGATAAACCTCATACATTTGATGGTGAGATAAAGATGGGACAAGAAGCTGAATCTTGGCTTCTTGTGATAAAGAAGTACTTTCAAGTGCAGGATTATTCAAGAAACATGAAGGCACGAGCTGCCATATTCAATCTGAATGGAAGAGCATCCATTTGGTGGGAACACTTCAAGCAAGTAAATAAGATCAGTGAAAGGAGACTGAAGTGGAAACAGTTCAAGAAGTATTTCAGGAACAAATACCTCTCTGACAGGTATTATGATGATAATATTAAGGAGTTCCATAAGCTGAGATTGGGACAGTAGACCATGGATGAATATGCAAATAAATTCTTAGAATTGTTGAGGTATTTCTGGTACATCAGAGATGAAAAAGTGAAGATCCAATGATTTTTGAGTGGATTGCCTCAAGCATATAAAGATAGAATTGAGTTTTATGAACCTAGGGCCCTTGAAGAAGCAATAAGGAAGGATAAGCATTTCTATGAACAAAGAAAAGGTAAACCTAATTACCATAAGCCATGGAAGGACAAGAAGAATGAGAAGTTTGACCAAATACATAAAGGTTTCAAACCTTCTAGATTCAGGAATCAACAAAAGCAGCCATCCCAAGCTGTGAGTAATCCAGTTGGAGTGACAGGTGGAAAGCCTAAAGAGCCACATCAGAATAAAGGTCCACTCAAATGTTGGAAATGTGAAGGAC
>LPNX010210530.1:24183-58013 GCA_001517045.1 Pseudotsuga menziesii
AAAATGAATAGCAATCATGCCATCAATCTCAGTATGTGAAAGAACCAGCAATGTGCAATAAACAAAGGGATCACAAAGAAGGAGATGAGGACTCTCAATGGGATGTTTCTTTAAATCTTTCCAATTCAGAAACATTTTGTCAAGAAGACATCTTTCTGCTTAATCTTGTTGAAGAACAAAATGATATTCCTCTTGAAGTGCTTGAGAATAATGCAGTTGTAAACATAGAAATATCAAATGAAGTTGCTGATATATCATTGAAAGACAATCATGAGAATTCATTTCAAAGCTATTCTAAAGATCTGTTTGACAGTATGCAAAAGGAGTTACTTTTTGGGCAGCCTTGTCATGACAAACAAGTGATTGAGTATTTCAAAATTTGTCATGTTTTTTATGATCCAGTAGCAGAGTACATGGATAAATTTTTCAGATGGAGTAATTGGTTATATGTTTGCAGCAAAGGACAAATTTTTCATCTATTTTGTTCTTATGTTCTAATTTTGATCAAACATGAGGAAGAAACGGAATTATTGGATAAATTGATTGATTGGCTTCATTGGAAGTCAGATTTTGTTTGATTGAGCATTTGTGCTTAGTTAAGTAGGATAGGTAGGCATGAATAAGCTCGACATGGCGAGCATTTCTTTCAGCAGTTTTCAGTTTGGTTTCAGTTTCAAGTGCAATTCAGTTACAGGTTACAGGTTGACAGAGTGGGATTTGGTTGCAAAATGGTTTCAGTTGATGGTTTAGTTCAAAACAGGTTGAGGATTTCAGAGAAAGGTTAAGAGAAACCCAATGGATTTGGCACCTGGTCTACGGGGTTCTTTGCTACCTCACAGGGAGGATAGCATCCCTAGTTGGAGCCAGTTGTTAACACTATATTTATTTTTGTCAGAATTGCTCCTATTGCCTTCGAAATTTTAAGTTCTCATGAGCAATTAGGTTGGTTTCCAATGTTTTCTCATTAAGACATGTCCAAGTTGGCAAAGAAGAGAAGGTAAAGAAGTTTAGGCAAAAAGGATTTATTAATTTTTGAGTGAAATCTACAAAATGGGTTTTATATTTTATTTATATTCAAAAATTAATAATTTTGAATATTTCTCCAAAGTCAAATGCCGCCTTTTATTCACCAAACCAAGTTTAATAAAGTTTTGCAGGCTAAAACAAGGTTTATTACCTTTCTTAAAGGTTTAATTAAAACATTAGCAAGTAAAATAATCGGACGGCTAATGTAAAAGGTGAATTATATTAACGGGTAATATTATTTCCGGGGAGTAAAGTTGCCCGTTAATTAAAACAAAAGGAGCTCAGCGGAATGCATATGTGTAAATTTGATCCGACGACAGAGAATTAAAGCGAATTAAATCAACGGCAGAAAATAATTCCGGAGCCCAGACTTGCACGTCGGATAAAAGAAAGGATCCCAGCGGAATTCATTATATGGTGCATGATCCGACGGTGGAAGGTTAAAGGCATATCGCATCTACGGTTGTGAGGGATTCCGGAGGATGAAGTTGCACGGTGGTTAAAAGCATGAAGCCTAGTGGAAAGGAGTACACGGCACTTGATCCTACGGTTGAAAACGAAAGGTAATTAGATCAAGGGTCACAAATGAATCCCGAACAATAAGGTGCGTCAAAGATAATTTGAAAAGGTGGCTCCGGAATAGATTGTTTATAAATAAATTTGAATTGGGTTTTTTTACTTTGTTTTAAAAATAATTCCATTTGTATGCCGCGCGCCTTTATAAAATACAAGTCCCCTGGTTTTATTGTCTTCCATTGCTTCCGAGCGAGAGATTCAGGTTTTTTAAGTTCAGGGATTTCTTTCCAAAGGTTTTAAAGTGCTGATCAATCGCTTCCACGAAAGGAACTTCTTCTAAACAATTTTTCTAAGTTCAGGGTTTGATCAAGGGGAGACCTATCAGCTGTCAATTGCATTTAAAGTGGAGGGCGTACAGGTTGAACATTCTTTTATGTCTGTAGCCATTTGTTCAGACTTGGGACTGATTGGGATGCTTGGAGAGCATTTTCCTACATCATGAAGGGAAGCCGCCATTCAACAATGTAGAAGCAATTTAGAATATTTTTCTCGAAATGACTGTTTTAGTCATTTTATTCAACGAATTGTTTACAGAAAACTAAGAAGAGATTTCAGAAATTGAAAGAGTTTTTTCATCATAACATATTTATATACAATAAAATATCTGAGTTTTTACCCAGGTGCTACAGATTAGGAGCAGCAAAGTCATCTTCAGAGGGAAAATATTCAAATTTCGAAATGACTGTTCTAGTCATCCAACAAAAATAATTGTTTAGCGCAAAGGAAGATGTATTTTGAAAAAATGGGAGATGATTTTCTTCAAAACATACCTATATACAATAACCTCTTTCATTTTTCACACAGGTGCTATGGTTTAGCAGAAACAAAATTAGTTGTACAGGCCATTTTTCATGTTTTCCAAAGGACTATTTCAGCCATCAACTTCAAAGAATTGTTTTGGACAAATAAGATTTAATTTGACAAAACTGAGAGAGGTTTGTATTCTTAACATGCCTATGATCAAAAACCTCCTTAAGTTTTTACACAGTAATCACAGGTTGGGATATTTTTAAATATCTTTACAGGTCATTTTTCCAGAAATATACAATTTTATTATATGAGTCATCAGCTTCAAAGGAATATTTCGAGGAGATTGAGATTATTATGGAGAAATGAAGACATGGGTTTTGTTTGGAATGTGTCCACTTATAAAAACCTCTCCCATATTCCATACATCTGTCACCATGGGAGATATGCAGGAGAAACTTTGTTGTAATTATTTTTAATTTTTAGAGGTAGGGTTAGGTTTTGAATTCTAAGTTAGGTAAAGACTTTTCTTATATAAATGAGAATGTAATTGATTTTGGGAGGAGGATTTTCAAGAGAGGGGAGGCTCTACATTGTAATGGCTTCACATTTTCAGTAAATGAATGAAATTTTCAAAGGAGGAATGTGAAATCTTTTTCATGTCAGAGATTCTTGTGCCATCTTTTCTTCAGCAAGTAATTTCTTTATGTGACTGTTTATCCTGTTTCCCACTCCATTTTGTATTTTCTTTCATGCTTGAGAATTAGTTTGTATGGGATAGAATTCATCCTGCATGCTCTAGGTCCATTGTTCAAGCATTTTCAAAATATTTTCTTCTAAAGTCTTGCAGAATTCACCACAGTTAGGTGCTCTGTTTGATGGAATGTATCCCTTTGTCTACTAATCAACCTGCTAATACCTCAAGACTGAGGAAATGGTGCCTACCTTACCTTTGATCATAAACTTTCAAAACCCTACCTCCTGCATTCTATTTCAGATCTGATTGTTGACTCCATTGCCCAATGGTCTCCTCCATGACTGTCCTACCAAATCTTAAAACAAACTTGTCCTATTTTGTCCTATCAGAAATCTGACCTTCTGAGTGTCTTTGATTGAATATCTTGAGTATAAAACTTTTGTAAATAGTGAGAGATCCCTCTCTGATTGTATTAGGTTATAAATACATTCTAAAGTGGTTTTTGCTGTTACCTCGGGATCTACCTTTTCACAATCTGGGTACATTCTGAGTGCTAACACCTTCTATGCCAAAGTTCATTTGGCTCTACTAAGTCATGGACCAATGCTTGTTCTTGATGGCCCTTCAATTTGTACAATCCTCCTTCTTGTTCTCCAATCACTACTACATCATCGATAGTCTTTCCTCTAGGCCACATAATGACTTGACCATCTATGAATGCAACCCTCATTCCTTTTGCATCCAATGCTGATATGGAGAGAAGGTTCTTCTTGAGTCTTGGTGCAAACAATACTTCCTTCATTGTTAGATACTTACTAGAGTCTAGTTTATCTGAAGATTCCCCACTACCTTTTATTGGATATTGGTAGTCACATCCTAGTTTCACCTTGTGAGGTGATTCATGTTCTGATAGTCTTACCAAGGATTCCTTGAATCCAGTCATATGTTTGGAAGCCCCATTGTCTATAAGCCAATCATCACTTCCATGAGTAATGTTACCTGTCAGAGAGGAAATCAAAACATATTCATCCTCGCTTGAAGAATCTTCACTTTCATATCTAGATCTCTTCTTGGATGGTTCATCATCCTCTGCAGCATGAGCATGATATCTTATTTTGTTCCCCTTCTTCTTATGAGAGTGGTTCTTGTTCTTAGGACAGTCTTTTTCAAAGTGTCATTTTTCATCACATGTATAACATCTCAATCTAGATAGGTCCTTTCTATTGTTATCCTGAGAATGAGAGTTCTTACCTTTGGAGTAATGAGGATTTATTCTTCCCCTCTTGGAGTGAACTATAAGGGCTTGATATTTACTTCCCATATTCTCTTCTTGGGCTGCTATCCAAGCTTCTTCTTGAGAGCATTCTTCCCATAGTCTGCTGAACTTGACTAACTTCTTTCTTGCACAGATTCATTGGATGAAAGATTCCCATGACCTAGGAAGTCTATTCAGTGTTGTCATTACAATCTTTGAATTCTCCACTTCTTCATCTATAGCTTCTAATTGTTCCTTGATCTGAGAAACCCTTGTGAAGTAGGACTAGATAGTCTCTGGATTCTGAATCTTCGCAATCTTCAGTTGATTCCTCAGAGCCATCTTCCAGTTTATGTTCTTCCCTTCAAACAACTTGGTTAGGGCATCAAACATAGATTTAGGTTTCTTAAGAGAGGACACCTGTGGGGTAAGGTGATCCTTTATAGAATCAGCAATGATCCTTTTTTCCATAACCATATTCTTCTTATGTAAGGCCTTTTCCTCATCTCCCTCTGGAACTGGAACCTCCTCATGGATGTAGGAGTCTAATTCATTTTCTTCCAAGACCAAGGAGATCATATACTTCCAAGCTCGGAAGTTATTAGCTCCCTCAAGATTTTCATCAAGATTGGTATGATGAGACATATTAAACTGAGAACCTCAAATGGAAATACAAAATATTTTAGATCTTACCAGGTCAAGATGTCGGATCTGAAACTTGAGCTGAAATCTTACAGAGTTAGTTCAGAATCAGATTAGGGTTTTTCTTTTCCAGAGTTCTGTCCACCCAAATGCTTTGAAATTTGTCCCTAACTTCAATTTTGGGGAGGAGATCAATCTAGGCCTGGGCTCACTGAAAAATTCCTCTTCTGTGAAAAGCCCTAATTTTTGGCAGTAGTGTTGGGTCCAAAACTGAAAAACCTCAGAATTGGATTCTGCTTCGACAGAAAGATGTGCCCTAAGGAGGAGAGTTATTCCACCTTACTTTTGCTCAAAATCTATGGAGGAATATCCAAAAACTAGGAATCCCTAGTTCTCGCAGCTGCACAGTGTCTTCTTCTCAAGTTAGCTCTGATACCATGTTAGTTTTCCAACATTAAGCTAGCATTATTAGGATCTTTAACTGAGAGAATAACAAGTACAACAATCAAACACAAGAGACAATGAACATAGTGTTTTTCCTCGGGGAAACCATAAAGGAGAAAACCCCACAATTTCCTCAGAGATAGAATTAGCACCAAAATAGTAAAAGCCCCAAAACAGTAAGTGATCTCCCGACAGCAGTAATCTTCTTCGTGCTTAGCCCCAGTGTCTTGTCCTTTCTCAACTATGCACTACACTTGAGTGTGGATGAGTTGTGTAATAAATAGAGACTTCAGTTCTCTATTTATACTAATCCCGGCATGACTAAAACGCTACCAGGGCCGACCTCTACTAGGAGAGTCTAATAACCCTAGTGCCCCAGAACTGCGAGGACTTTAACCCTTAGACAATCGGAGGGTTACCCACTATGACTTGACATGACTTGTTTACATAATTAATCCACCCAATATGAACATCGGGGCATGACAATATGACTCAATTACATTATAGATACATCCCGGAATAAACATTGGGTTACAATACATAAGATACATAGATGAATACATTTCGAAGTTACAAATACATCAACAAAGACAGCCTTCAGGACAAGGTATGGACATTATGAGTTTTTAGTGGTACCATTTGGTCTCACAAATGCACCAGCTACATTTATGTGCCTTATGAACAACGTCTTCAGCAAGTATTTGGACAAGTTTGTTCTTGTTTTCCTTGATGACATTCTTGTTTATTCTAAGAATGAGGAAGAACATGAAGAGCATTTGAGACTGACATTAGAAGTGTTCAGAGAACATCAGTTGTATGCACAACTGAGCAAGTGTGACTTCTACAAAGATAGAATTGAGTACTTGGGTCACATTATCTCAAAAGAGGGTATATCAGAAGACCCTGAGAAGATCTAAGCCATTATGAATTGGCCTACTCCAAGAAATGTGACAGATATAAGATCTTTCATGGGACTTGTAGGATACTACAGGAGATTCATTGAAGGATTTTCGAAGGTTGCACATGCCATCACTTCTTTGCAAAAGAAGGGAGTAAAGTTTGAATGGAATTTGAAGTGTGAAGAAAGCTTCCAGTGGTTGAAGAATCTTCTCACCAATGCACTAGTATTGAAGGTTGCAGACCTAGAGAAATATTTTGTGGTATGTACCGATGCATGCAGACAAGGGCTTGGAGGATTCCTTATGCAGGACAACCATGTGATATGTTATGAGTCAAGAAAGATGAAGGAGCATGAGAAGAACTATGCCACTCATGATATAGAGCTTGCATCCATAGTACATGCTCTCAAGATGTGGAGACATTACTTGATGGGTAGAATATTTGAACTCAGAACATATCACTGTGGATTGAAGTATTTGTTTGATCAGCCTACTCTGAATGCTAGGAAAGTGAGATGGCTGGAATTTTTATGTGAGTTTGATTTCGAAATCAAGCACATAAAGGGAAAAGAAAACAAGGTAGTTGATGCACTTAGCAGGAAGGTACAGGAAATGCATGTGGCATCTCTTAGTATTTGCCAATCAGATTTGAGGCAGCAGATTGTTAATCATGTTGCTAGAGATGAATTGTATGAGCAGATAAAAGACAAATTACAGTAGCAAAGTCTTGAGAAGAACTATGAGGGATATAAATTGGAAGAAGATGGAATTCTCACTTATAAAGGTAGAATTTATATTCCAAATGTAGCAGATTCAAGGAGAGTTGTTATGGATGAAATCCATCAAGCTTCGTATTCTGGTCACCCAGGATATCAGAAGACAATTGCTACAGCTAGAAAGGAGTACTTTTGGCTAGGTATGAAAAAGGACATGGATGAATACATTTCAAGGTGCATGAAATTTCAACAGGTAAAGGTTGAGCATCAACATCCAACAGGATTGTTGCAGCCTTTGCTAGTTCCAGAATGGAAATGGGAAGTTATTTTCATGGATTTTATTACAGGATTACCGATGACTTGGAGACAACATGATTCCATCATGGTCATGGTAGACAAGTTGACAAAAGTAGCACATTTTATACCAGTGAAGTCTACGCACAAGAATGATGACATTGCAAAGATCTTCATGAAGGATATTTTCAAATTGCATGGATTACCAAAGGAAATAGTTTCTGACAGAGATGTCAAGTTCACTTCTAATTTCTGGAAGGGATTGTTTGCAGATTTGGGCACAAAGTTAAATTTCAGCACTGCATACCATCCTCAGACAGATGGGCAGGGAGAAAGAGTTAATCACGTGCTTGAATATATGCTTTGCATGTATGTGATGGACAAACCAACCAAGTGGGAATATTACTTACACTTGGTAGCGTTTGCTTACAACAATGGATAGCAGGCATCCTTGGGGATGAGTCCGTATGAAGTTTTGTATGGAAGAATGTGTAGGACACCAGTGACTTGGGATAACGCAATGAACAGAGTTGTGCTTGGACCCGACTTGCTCAAGGAAATGGAGCAAGAGGTTGTAAATATTAGGCAGAATCTGAAAGCAGCACTAGAAAAACAGAAAATATATGCAGATAAGCATAGGATGAATAGAGATTTCAATGTTGGGGATCATGTTTACCTCAGAGTGAAAGTAAAGAAAAGTTCCTTGAATCTTGGAAGTTGTGCCAAGTTGTCACCTAGATATTGTGGGTTGTTTGAAGTGCTTGAAAGAATAGGGCCTGTTGCATATAGAGTTGCATTGCCTGCTAGTACTAGAGTTCATAATGTTTTTCATGTTTCTTTGCTTAAGAAATATGTACATGATCCTAACCATGTGATAAATTGGGATGTAATCCAGGTCGAACCCAAGGGAGAGTTCCAAATCGAGCCAATGCGCATCTTTGACAAGAAGGTCACAATGCTCTAGAATCGAGCCATAGGGTAGGTAAAGGTGCAATGGGAGCATTACGAACCGGAAGAGGCTATGTGGGAGCTGGAGGATGCCATGCGATTGGCACATCCATTTGTGTTCAATCCTATGGAACAATGAAGCAGTACCTGTGTAGCATTTTGTTCAAATTTTGTAAAGCACTGAGGACAGTGCTATTGAAGGGGGAGGGGAATGTAACACCCTGGTTTTGACCCCGTTTGCATTAATACATATGTTGTAAATAATCATGGCAACGAGCTAAGGGAAAAGGCCCCACCATTGATTTAGTTATGTTATCTTTCAGATTGGAATGGTCAACGATGGTATATCGGAACATACAACATATATTAAATTGTGGCATCATGTAAACACGCATTTTAATTAAACAACCCAACCAGCTATGTTCACTGCAACTAATTTGAGAAGGGGCATTATTCCAAAGGATAAGGAATGGGAATGTTGAATATTGAGTCATGGGGAAAGAGCCATGTGTCACCACTCTCTTTTTTTCAGTACCACCTTAGTTATTCCATTGTTAGTTGGGGCAGCATTTTGCTGGAAGAAATACCACTACGCTCACACTCTCTCCACGACGCATCTTTTGGCCTCTCCACTATCCCAATCATGGCTATTCAATCACCTTCATATGGATTGAGTTAAAAGAATCCAAAATTCATTGTTGGGGGGTTCGGTTCACCTCTTCCTCACCCATTTGTTGTCTTGTGAACATGTTCAGTTCTCCTCTGCCTCATGGATTGGATGCCTTGCGGATTGATTCTTTCCTCTGTTCATGCAGAGTTTTGTGTCTTTTTCCACCATTGTCAGACTACATAATGGTTCTGTTATTTCTATCACTGAATCGTGTCTGTAATGGCATCAATAGTTCTATGGGTTGTGTCTTTTTCCATCATGCATAGTTGGGAGTTGTTCTTTCCCCATTTTTTGCCTGTGCAATTTCTCCAGCGGTTGCATTGAGGATCGAGTGCTGTAGGTTCATAGTCATTTGTGGGCTGCTATTTTCCCATGTTTTATTTGGATGTGTTTTCCCTTTTTGTGGTGGTATCACTTGAAGAACTGTTGAGAGTTACTACATTCTGGTCGATTGTGTTTATCCCCTGTAAAAGCTTGAATAGCTGTTTGGCTTCTTAATAGCTTCCAAATTTTGAAGATTGGTCATTGTATATTGTGGTTTCAAACCAACTTTGTAATATATGTGGTCTTGTACCCATATCATATGATGTAATAAAATATTGTAAAGGAGCTAGTGTTCCAGTATATTGAACATGGAATCCTCAGATATGATTTTGTATATGACATTGATATGTATTTGTTTCAGGTACTTCATTAGAGGAAATTTGAGGTATAAAATGGGCCTCCTAAGGAAAATAATAAAATAGTAGTTAAAATAATAAAATAATGGTTATTAATTTTGGAGGAAGAATGAAAAAAACTACTTTTTTGTTCATATTTTCGACATATCTCCCTGTGGTGTTACTCAAATTCTAAGTGGGAGAGCTCGTTGGATGCGGAATTTAATTCCGCATCCAATGAGTACCCATACTGTATAATTTTGATGGAACCCTCTACCTTAAAAATAAGAAATACCTGAAAAAATGTGATGATGGCATCATCATCATGTTTTTCAGGTATTTCTTATTTTTGGGGTAGTAGAGTCTGTCAAAAGTATACAGTGTGGGTACTTGTTGGATGCAAAATTAAATTCCACATCCAATAAGCTCTCCTACTAGGAATTTGAGTAAAAACACAGGGAGATATGTCGAAAATACGAACAAAAAAAGTAGTTTTATTTTATGACAAATATGTCAATTCAACCAATTATGGTTGACTAATTTTATTGAAATTCTATTGGTTCCTGAATTCCAACTCACAAAATTTATTGTTGGTGCCTTTTTTTATAAGGCCCATTTTAGACCCCAAATTTCCTCTAATGCCTCTGATTCCTTGGATTTCTAAGCTCTCCAAGACCAAGATTGTAATGTATTTTGGCCATCGCTTCCCTCTGACCTCACACATTAGGGGGCATCTGTTATTAGCCAAAATGGCACTTCTCCATCTGAGTGCTGACATTCACCATGTCGGTACACAAAAGGACAATTGGGATTGAAGTGGCCAAATCACTATAGATGTGCATGACCTTTCATGCATTATCTTCAGACCAGCCTTATACATTTTTATTCTGATTTTTGGTATGCATACACAGCTATGTGCATTGCAACTCACGTGTCATACATGACTATGTGCATTGCAACCCACGTATACCCTGCATACACGAGTTCCCTTCGAGCAACACGCATGTCATACGCTATTTTCCTATATTAATACCCACATATACCTTAATTAGGCATTAAAAAATATAAATTGAGATTAGATGATATTAGTTGGGCCCTAATCCATAACTATCCCAACTGTCTCAACCATCCCAAACTTCGAAACCACTCTATTTCCCAAAGTATAAATAGACACCTAGGGGTGGGGCTAATGAATCAATTTTTGGAGAGAAAAGTTATGTTGGTGGTATATCTTCAAATTCTTGGAGAAATAGAAATCAAAGTCCTCGTGTTAGAAGCTAGGTTGTATTCTTACCTATTCACCTTTTCTTAATACATAGAATTCTTCTTCCAATATTGTATTATGTTTATCTCATGTATATTGGTTTAATGAATATGTTCAATGATGTTATTATTATGTTTTCATATAACCTTTGATTTATATATGCATGAGATATTGCTTGAATAATTGGCTCTTTGCAGGTGAAGAGAAGCATCCCTAGAAGCTTTGGAGAAGATTGGAGAAAGAGAATACCAAGCTTGGATCAATCGTCATAAACCAGGTAAGCCAATATATCTTCATATTCTCATTCTAGTTTCTTTAAAAGCCAATTGTCTGCAAGTCTAGTAGTAAGTTGTTAACCCTAGACCCTAGGTTACAAGGGTGAAATTTCTTGTACAATAGATGGTCCTGCAGACGATAGTACTCTCATATTTAGAGTGGTCCTTCATTTAGTTGTAGACAAGATCTACATTCAGTTTCAGAAAAATGTAGATCTTGTCCTCTTTGAGGATGGCCCTACAGATAAGAACACTCTCTTGTTGAGAGTGGTCCTAGAAATTATAGGATAAGGATGGTCCTATAGATTATAGTACTCTCTTATGGAGAGTGATCCTGCATTCATTTGTAGGATGGTCTTGTGGACAAGAACACTCTCTTATTGAGAGTTGTCTGAGCCTTTACCAATTAAGGATGGTCCTACCGATGATAGTAATCTCTTATGGAGAGTGATCCTACATTCATTTGTAGGATGGTCTTGCAGGAAATCCTACACTCTCTTATTGAGAGTGGTCTTATCCCTTACCGACAAAGTATGGTCCAGCAGATGATAGTACTCTCTTATGGAGAGTGATATTGCATTCATTTGTAGGATGGTATTTCAGAAAAGAACACTCTCTTATTGAGAGTGGTCCTATATCTTACCGACTGAGGATGGTCCTACAGACGATAGTAATCTCATATGTTGAGTGGTCCTGCATATATTTGCAAATGAGATCTGCATTCATTTGCAGATAAAAGTCTCCTCTTTGAGGATTCTCTCATAGACAAGAACACTCTCTTGTCGAGAGTGGTCATAGCACTTACCAGATGAGGATGGTCATGCGTATGGTAGTACTCTCATATGTTGAGTGTTCCTACATTCAGTTGCGAATGAGATATTCATTCTGTTGCAAATGACGGTATCCTCTTTTAGGATGGTCCTGTGGACAACAACACCCTCTTGTTGAGAGTGGTCCTAGAAATTACCAGCTAAGGATGGTCCTACAAACGATAGTACTTACATGTGGAGAGTGGTCCTACATTGACTTGCAAATGAGTTCATGCATTCAGTTGTAGATGATGATGTTCCAACATTTAATTATGTTGTGGGTGATTTATCTCAGTATTTATATACTGATAGTGTAGGTGATGCTCAAGATGATGGTAGAGATGACGATGCTTGAGATGATGCCAGAGATGATGCTTGAGATGATGCCAAATATGATGATGCTTGAGATGATTGTAGATATGATGATGCTTGAGATGATGTCTGAGCTTATGCTCGAGATGATGCTAGAGAAGATGATGCTCGAGATGATTCCAGATATGATGATGCTCAAGATGATGATGCTTGATATGATGCCAAAGATAATGATTCTCGAGATGATTCCAGTGATGATGCCCAAGATTATTCCAGATATGATGACGCTCGAGACGATGCCAGAGATGATGATGATCAAGATGATGCCAGAGATGATGATGGTTGAGATGATACCAAATGATAGAGATGCCCATGATGATGATGATATTGATGTAGTTGTGAAAACTTCCTATGACATATAGATTCTCCAGTCAGTTGCATAAATCTATCATTGTGTTATAGAATACTTTCCTTGTTAAGAGGGAGTGTTAAATAAATGTAACTGTGAAAGATATTCTATTTTGTATTATTATTGTTATTACCCCTTTTGAATATGTTGCTCCTATGATTAGGGATTTCATCGATGTATTTGGTCATGTAAATCCTTAAGGTAAAACCTTTGTTGTCATTCGGGTCAGTAGTGCCCACAAAATTATTATAAAATTGTATTTTTGAGTCTTTCAAGGCAAGTTGGCCCCAGTAGCAAGGATAAGTTGGCCTAGTTGGGTTATGAGGAATCTCAACTGATTAGTATAAATAGGAGAGGTGTTATCACCCAAAAAGGGTTCACTACCTCATCTACCCCATTACATGGCTCATTTGTCCTTTTTCCCACCATATTTCCATCAAAAACCCATAAAACCATGCAAAAAGCCTCCAAAGGGCTTAAAGTGCCTCCAAAAGGCCATAAAACCCTCTTTTCCTCTAAAAATATCCAAAATTCCTCCAAAAAAGCAAAAAAGGAATAAAAATATAAAATAATGAGGAAAATGAGAAAGAAACCCTAACCCTAAAAACTGCATGGTTTCCAACTATAAATAAGTGATGGAGACCCCTTATTCAATATCCACAATCACAAGTATCCTGCCTCTGCCAAAATTGCTCGTGAAACCATAGCTCACCATTGAAGCTACTTTCACCGTAAGAGCCCCCTTTTTGGCCCATTTCCATCATTGGAGAAAGAGAAGAAGCAGCTTGAAGCTCGGAGCCACCGACATCGGACCAACGCAACGGACTTCACCAACCTCCACATTGGAGGTAACATCAATAAAGATCATTATTTACTATTTACTGCTTTTGTTTTATGTTATTTACTTTCTACTGTTTTTGCTTCATGAATGTTTAGATTAGCTTTTATTTCCTTTTAGCACTTTTAATTCATATATCATTTGAACTGCTACTAAGGAATCCATTGTCCTTAGTAGGTACTCATTCGTACAAGCTAGGTGTAAAACCCTAGCTACAGTTTTAACGACTCTGCTGGCTTTTTTCTTTATTTTCTTTTCCGTTTTGTCCTTTCGGTTGTCGTTTTCGGCCGCCGTAAACCGCCATTTTTTCTCTGCTTGCCGCGGTCCGACCGCGCCTTCTGTCCAGAAACCCGCGACCCGACCGCACCTGTTTTTCTTCAAACCCGCGGTCCGCCCGCACCTTTTCAGCCATTACACGCGACCCGGCCGCGACTGTTGCCTTCAAACCCGCGGTCCGACCGCGCCTATTCGCTACAAAACCTGCGTCCCGACCGTGACTTTTTCCTTCAAACCCGCGTTCCGACCACACCTGTTCGCTAAAAAACCTGCATCCCGACCGCGACTGTTGCCTTCAAACCCACGGTCCGACCGCCGCTGTTAGCTAAAAAACCCGCGGTCCGACCGCGCGATTTTGCCCCATACCCGCGATCCGCGATTTGATTTTGGCACTCATTGCCGTGCCGAAACCCAGTCACTTTGATACCATATTTCCTGCACTTGCACAGCCATCTGTCCCACTTGCAGCCCTACAGCCTTTCTGTCCCATGTTTACAGAATTGTTTAAAAAATTGTTTAGCATTGTTTATTCCGAATTATTTCAGCATTGTTTATTCAGATAAATTTTGCATGGTATAAATTTTTTCATTTCGTTATATTGTTATTTCGGAATTTGCCCCGGCACTTCTCTTCTGGGTTCAGTTCATAACCTCACCAGCACACAATCTGTCACCTAAATCAAGTGAGACTTAAAAAATACTTAATTCAACCAACATTCTAACCCCACTTGGGGAACATAAAAGAATTTTTGTAGTTAGGTAGGATCAAGGGGATAGGCTTCCAATAAAACCCCTTGGTTATTTACACTTGAGACATAGTTGTTGTCCTTTAGGGAACCAAAATCCCCTAGTATTTTTTGACACGGTCACAACCAGATTATCAGAAGGCCTCTCCCTTAGGAGGGTTGAAGTCGTGAGATTGGTTCCGGAGGTCTGAGTGGAATACCGAAATCCATTCAGTAATTGAAGGGCTACCTTTCGTAGTTCTCGGAATATCCCTATATAGGGAATATTGCGGTTAAAGGACCAAGCGGCAGATTTACCTTTCTGGACGTGTCATGAACGGGGTATCTTAGTTGCCATACTTCTAGGTTTGAGTACCCGGTGTCCCTCCCGGTAGGGGGATACTTTAGCCATTTGACTTTTCTATTTATATTGTCTGACTTGGATTTCATCACCTTGCAGAGGATATGCTTAGTTGAGTCATAATACCACTAGTTAGGTGTTTGCATGCTCCCTTACCTCCTTTTGGTCTAGCGAGTCCACCGTTTTTTATTTTGTTTTAGGCAACCTGTTTCTTTTGGTATTCTGACCATTTATATTATACTCCACCTATTGTAGCACGCAGTTACAGTGGGTGTTTTGAGTTGTTGTTGGCCTGAGCGCCCCATTTGTTGAGCTCTCCTTCTGCACACTCGGTTGCATTAGAGTTTTTTGAGCTGTTTTGCAGTGACCTCAACCCACACAGATTTGACATCATTTTATCACCATTGCTTCCCCGAGACATTCTCGGCGCCTCAGAGGCGAGCCCCCACAGCACGGATCACTTGAAACCACTCATCGTAGATCTCGAGCCTTGTCACTTGACTCCACTCGTCAGCGGCATAGGACTCCGTCACCTGATTCTGACGCCCCTTATTTTACATCAGACTCGGAGCTTGAATCCGAGAACACCCTTTACACCGCCCCTACTAGCCCCATGTCCGGCGTGAATCCCACTCCCTTAATGGGAGGGACCGTTGGTGGCACATCCACCACGACACCCAGTACCTCACCTACTTTGGGTATGCCCTCCACGGGGGCCCCCTCTACTGTCCCCCTCACAGTACCGATTCCCGCAACGGGAATACCGGTCCCCACTCCGTTAGTGACTCATACCACCCCTGGGGGTGCAGGTCCGTCATTTACCACCATAGTTCCCCCACTTGGTGGAAACCTCCCTCACATGACCCCCCCACTTGGGGGCATCGGCCCCAACTTGATCCAACCCACAACCGTGTCACACCCTTCATCGAGTTCGCCATACATGGCTATCCTCAATCTACCTGACCTAGCCAGATTAACCAACGACCCCATCCGGCACACCCCTATGTGGCCTCACATGCCCACCAAGCTCCCCTCGGACATCCCTAAGTTCGAGGGTAAGGCAGGTGAAGACCCACAGAACCATATCATGTCCTTCCATCTATGGTGTTCCTCCAACTCCATAGTAGACGACTCCATTCGCCTCCGTTTATTACAGCGCACTTTCACTGGCTCTGCTGCCAAATGGTATATCGAGCTGCCCCATGGAACCCATGCCACCTTTACATCCCTGGCCTCGACCTTCCTACAGTTCTTCCAGTTACCTGTCCGCTATGACGTGAGCGTTGAGATCCTCCTATCTTGCCGGCAGAACACGGCTACCCATATCACAGACCACATTCACGAATGGCGGCGACGCCGTAGCCTATGCAAAATCAAGTTAGATGACCGGATCTTCCTAGATTGGTTCCTCAAATCCCTCCTTCCGCTCATTGCTAAGGATGTGGCAGCCGAAAGACCCCGGTCGGAGGAAGAGGCTATCCTTAAAGCCCAGCAGTTCGATCTCATTTACACCCAGTCGGGTTATATTTATACCATCATACCTGATGCCCCTCACGACGATCCCTCCCAGCACGATGCGCCAGGGGCATCCCACGCTGCCTACAGCATCATTGGCTGTCTCTCTTCGCAGCCTCAGCCATTTTCCATAGCCCGTCCTACCCTTTGCCTTGAACCTTCGCGGACTATATTACAGTCCGGAGCAACCAACTCGTATGCTCAAATGCCACATCAACACCATTCCCATGGACCCTCATGTCCGCCTCAGTGTTTCAGTAATATGACTCCCGCTTACACCCCCTCGGTCGCACCTAAGCCCTACTATCATCAGCAGGCTACACCAGCTCTTGCGCCACCACAAGCCCAACCTCATTATTACTAGCCACAGCCAGCCCCTGCGAAAAACCCACAACCCGCTCCACAGCACTACCAACAACCCCCTCAAGTAGTTGCACCAGTGCAGCCTCCACCTCCATATTATCCATCGCAACCTACTCCCGCACCTGCGCAAACTCAGAATCCACCTACTACCCAAGGGCAGGTTTACGCCCAAGAAAACCCGCCGCTAAACCAGAACAACCAACGCAACCAGGGCCAACAAAACCGCGGCAGAGGCCGCAATCGTGGGAATAACCAACAGACCGAGCAAGCTGGTCAACACCCTAATCCCCCCGCTAATAATAACACGACACCTACCAACCAAAACCCTGATCGCCCGCCCAAGCAGGCCAAAAACCCTAATTTGCGAACGAACTATCCTTGCTCTGTTTGCGGGGTCTATGGCCACTACACACATTTTTGTCCACTTATGGAATGAGTCCAACAACTTTTGGCTGCTGATAGACTATGCCAAGGACAGGTGGCTCCTCAAGCACCACCCAACCCCCCACAACCTCAGCAGCCACCTTTGGTGCTACAAAACCCCTTACCAAACCAAGGCTTAGTGAACACTGAACCATTGGCTCCACCTCCAACTAATGCGCCCATCCAACAAATCACTTACGCCGCTCCTGATCAACTCATATTTGACTCAGGTACCCACCATCTGTTGATGATGTCCTCCGATGAGGTAAAACTCCAAACTCGGCGGAACCAATATGGCTCCACCCCGGAAGCCCCTCCTACCAATAACCCCGCTAACGCTCATCCCACTGATCAAGCGTTACGTATACCTCCACCTCCACTAGATGGAGCTCCCAAACTAGCCCGTTTCCCACTTCGCCGTATCAACAACAACCCCAATGCACGGGCTGCGTCTAACTACAACATTGTCGATGATCTAGCCCAATCCCCCGCAGCCATGTCTGCGTTAGAAGTCTTGAAAAACTGCCCTTCGCAGCGTAAGAATTTACTCTCAGCCATTGGAGCTATCGACCCAAATGATTCGCAGTTAATGGCATTTGATTTGGACCAATCCGAACCCCGCCTGCCTTCCAATTTATCATTCCAAGTTTCTGTCTCCATTCGGAATTTTGTCGTCCATCGATGCATTATTGATGAAGGTGCCTCTACATGTGTCATGCCGATCTCCATCTGGCAGAAAATGGGATCCCCCCCTCTCTAGCAGTCCTCTACTGCGTTGCGAGCCTATGACAGCCGTTCAGCTCAACCACAAGGCCTATTGACCAATGTCCCCCTCCAGCTGGCTGGCAAAACCGTCCTAATCAACATTGAGGTTATCAATGCCCAGCTTGATTACAACCTTTTACTTGGCCGCAGCTACATGTATGCCATGCGGGTAGTCGTTTCTACCATTTTTCATATCATGATGTTCCCCCATGAGGGACGCGTGGTCACGGTTGACCAACTTACTTACCACGATCCCAATGCCCCTGCGGCGCCCGAAAATGTTCTCCCCATGGTGGAACAACCTATCTCGGGGGCCACCAACACAGTCGTTTCTTCTATAGGGCCCATACTCCCCATGGTTGAAAAAACTATTCCGGATGCCACCACCTCATTCGTGTCTTCAGTGGGTCCCGGAGTTTCCTCAGATGCGCCAATGACCTCGACTTTCCCATCTATTCCACCCCCGTCTCCTACCACCGAAGTATCCGATCTATGTACCCTGTCCCACATCACGCGGACTCCTACTAATCAAACACCTTTGTTTCCTAAACCCCCTTTGGTACCTAGTCACATTGGTGCTACACCCATTCATACCATTCCTTTCCTCTTCCCTCCATCAGGAGTGGCTAGCGCCTCGGTCATGGCTACCCTCAATCTCCCTGGTTTAACCTTAGGATTACCCGTTTGGTATCTTTCGCCTCCCGTCAGTCCCCCAACACCAGATGTCATCCTGCAACCAGTGCAACCCATTGTCACTACTAATCAACCACCTCCCGGTGTTGCTACCCCGTCATCCTCCGCGAAACCCCCCCCCTCTTCTTCCCAAACCCACTGGAGGCAGAGGCCCCCAACCTTACACCGCTGTCCCACCCACTAAGACAATCAAAAACCCCCCTGTGTTTCATGCTCCTCCCAAATGCGCGCTATGCGATGAGTTGGGCCATTCGACTCACCTATGTCCTTAGTTACTAGCATTAAAGGAGTACATGTGAATGCTCGACGACGACCCCACCATCCCGGTTGTCCATCTAGATCCAACCCCTACGCCTCGCGACAAATCCCTGCGCACTAACCACTCCTGTGCCTTATGCGATGTTTATGGGCATTACTCCCATCACTGTCCCAATCTCCCCGAGTACAGGATAGCTCTCTTTGATATGAACAATCCGGAACTTGAGACGGCACCACTCATTATTGAGGAAATCCATTCCTCGATCTCTTCCCCTTCCGACGAGGTTAATACCACTCTCTTTGAGATAAACAATCTGGATCTCGAGATGGCCCGCCTCACCATTAAAGAAATCCATTTCCCGGTCTCTCCCCCTTCCGGAAAGGTCAATTCCGTTCTTTTTGAGATGAAACATTTAGATCTTGCAAAGCCATCACCCACCATTGTGGAGATCCACCCTCCGGACTCTCCCTCTTTCGAAGAGATTAATACCATATATATGATCTCTTCCGTCCCTACACCCCTGTCAATCGATTTGACGACCCAAACATTCCGTACAGATGAGGAAATTCTCGAAGCTCTCACTGCCCCGGATTATCCTTGGGATGACATGCACCATCGTTCCTACTTCCTCCCAGATGAATCTTCCTCTAACACTGCTACCCAATTTGCAGTCAAGTCCAAAGACTTCCTTCCCCCCAAGGTCGACTGGTTCAAAGACCCTATTCCTGCTCCTGACGCCTTCGAAGAGGGTAACATAGCCAACATCTCACCTGTCATCAAAATTGATATCTCTGCCCCCGGCGGCACCCCCGAACTCATCGCGTTAGGAGCATCTTGCACTGCGCAAGAGGTTGAGGAATACAAAACACTCTTCAAAGAATTATGTGATGTCTTTTCCTGGTCCTATACCAAAATGCCTGGTCTTGACCCTACCATTATAGAGCACCACATTGACACATGGCCTGACGTACCCCCCGTTCGTCAGAAACAGCGTCCTATTCATCCCTCAAAACTCCCCACTGTCAAAGCAGAGATTGAAAAGCTTCGTGCGGCAGGATTCATTTATCCTATTGCCTATACCACCTGGGTTTCAAACCCTGTTCCTGTCAACAAGAAACAAGGCACCATTAGAGTATGCACTGACTTCCGAGACTTAAACCATGCCTATCCCAAAGACAATTTCCCCATGCCATTCATTGACCAGCTCATTGATGCGTGTGCGGGGCATGAATTCCTCTCATTCATGGACGGTTTTTCCGGATACAATTAGATCCAAATCCGAAAGGAAGACCAGTACAAAACTGCTTTTACTACCCCATGGGGCACTTTTGCCTATCGCGTCATGCCTTTCGGCCTAAAAAATGCTGGTGCCACATTCCAGCGGACCATGACCTATTGTTTTCATGATTTGGTCCATATCCTGCTCGTCTACCTTGATGACCTTACAACTCGTTCCCGAAAACGATCAGACCACCTTGATGACCTTCGGCAAGTTTTTCTGTGTTGTCGCAAATATCATGTCCGCTTGAACCCACACAAGTGTGTTTTTTGCTTTCCGGCAGGCCGATTGTTAGGTTTCATCATTTCCCAGAAAGGAATTACTGTTGATCCCTAGAAATTCCAAGCCATCTTAGACCTTCCTTCTCCTCGGACACTCCGACAACTCCAAATTCTGCAAGGGCGATCCAATTTTCTTCGACGCTTCATTCCTAATTACGCCACAACCATCCACGGTTTCTTGCGCCTGCTCCGTACCCACGTACCCTTTATCTGGGACGCGCAAGCAGAAGCTGCATTCGAAGACCTCAAGAAAGCTCTCACACAAGCCCCCTTAATCTCCCCTCCGGATTTCTCTCAAGATTTCATCCTCTATGTCTCGGCATTTTAACATGCTGTGTCCGGAGTCTTGGTTCAAGAAGACACCTCACGCCAAGAGCATGTCATTTATTACGTCAGCCAGACCTTGTCTGGCCCACCCTTACGTTACCCATATGAGGAGAGACTAGCCTTAGCCATGGTCTTTTCCATCCAAAAATTGAGACACTACATTTTACTTAGCCATACCACAGTTGTCGCCGATTCTAACCCCATGGTATATATCTTAAACCGGCATCTCCTGCAAGGTCGTGTGGCTAAATGGATCATTATCCTCCAGGAATATGACCTCACATTTCGAACACCTAGGAGCACTAAAGCCCTTGCGCTTGCCCAACTCATCACTGATCTCCCCTCCTTCATCCCGGCCCCACCTATCTCCAAGGAGTTACCCGATAATCACTTGTTCACCATCTCGTCCGAAGACCCGTGGTACGGTGATATCTTGTTATACCTGCACACGCAAAAGTTCCGACCCGCCGTCACTCGTAATGGACGTCGTTGTATCCGTCATCAAGCCTCTCGCTACCTCCTCATTGGAGATGTCCTTTACCGGCGAGGAATCGACACGATTCTTCGTCGTTGCCTTACACACGAGGAAGCTGAACAGGTCCTTAATGATTGTCATAGCGGGGCCTGCGGCGGCCATTTCTCAGGGATGGTCACTGCCCAAAAGGTCATCCGCGCCGGATACTCCTGGCCTACACTTTTCACTGACTGCATCACTGCGGTCAAACATTGCCATAACTGCCAATTTTTTGCCCCCAAAGCCTGGACACCACCTGCTCCGTTACACCCAGTCGTCACCATTGGTCCCTTTTGTAAGTGGGCCATCGACTTCATGGAGTGTATACCCACATCCGCGAACGACCATAAGTACATCGTTGTCGCCGTCGATTACTTCACCAAATGGGCGGAAGCCATGCCCACCTTCAACTGCACCGCTGAGACTGCTGCCCGTTTCTTTTTCAACCATGTCATCACTCGATTCGGGGTCCCTAAATAGTTGGTCTCAGACCATGGATCACACTTTGAAGACTTTGTGTGGCGTGATTTATCCACCTTCCTTAAGTTTCAACACCAGTTCTCCTCGGCTTACTACCCTCAAGGGAATGGTCAAGTCGAAGCTGTTAACAAAATCCTCAAAACCATACTCCAACGTACTGTTGATCGGCATAAATCCAATTGGCACCATATGCTATTCTCTGCCTTATGGGCTTGCCGTACCTCCACCAAAACCGCCACTGGTTTTACCCCGTTTCATTTAGTTCACGGTGTCGAGTCTATCCTCCCCATCGAGTGTCAGATACCTCCCTTACACATCGTCGTTGAGCTTCTACCCGATACCTCCCCCCTTGAGCACCGTTTGTTATCCCTCGAACAAGCCGATGAATATCGTCGCGCCACCCTCCAGAACATCGAGGCTGCCAAAATCCGCTCCCAAGCCAATTATGACAAACATGTTCACCCCCGAACTTTCCACGAGGGGGACCTCGTCCTCGCCTATGGCCAAGCCAACGACAAAAAAGGTAAAGGAAAGTTCGAATCCATGTGGCAAGGCCCTTACATTGTGCAGACTTGCCTCGGAAAGGGGGCATATGTGTTAGCTAAATCTGAAGGCCAACCTTTACGTAACCCCCGCAATGGGTTGTACCTCAAACGTTTTTACCCATAACTGAAGCCGCGACCTCATTGGTCCGCATTGTACAGTTTGCTCTCCTTTTTTGTTTTTTACCTTTTTTACCATAATCTCACATTCCTCGTCTTTGCATGCCCACAGATGGACCATCTTCCACCTTCTCACATTGGCTACGCTGATGGGGCAAGCCGCTGGTCTCCCAATCTGGCTTCTGCCACATGGGTCTTGTATTCCCCTTCCAACGAACTGATTCACCTTGACGGAACATGTATAGGCGCTGCTACCAATAACCAGGCAGAGTACGATGCTATGACCGATCTCCTGAATGCTGCCCTCCAGATGGGCATACGTCACCTTCAGGTATTCTTAGACTCCCAGCTACTTGTCTCCCAGCTCAACAACTACTACCAGGTGTGCGATCCTTGCCTCTTTAGAAAATTCCTGCGTACAAAACAACTTAACCGACAGTTTGAATCCATCACATTCACGCATGTCCCCAGAGCTCAAAATAGTGTCACAGATCAAATGGCCAATAACATCCTAGATTGGCATATCAATCACACCATATAAACATCTTCATCATGCATCATAGAATCTCATCCAACCATATAGAAAACCAAAAAGACTGCATTGCATCAACATTTTCCTCCATATACAGACACCATAAAACTACATTTGCATCCATTGGGGCATCCACGTGCCTAAAACATACATAGATCATGTCACATCAAATTAAAATACACAAGGGGCATCCACGTGCCTAACATCCTAGACTACTTGCATCCACGTGCAAAACAAACATATCAAAACATCATAAAGCGCATCCACGTGCGTACCAAGGATAGAACATCATAAAAGTGCATCCACATGCCTAAATATATACATATCCAAAAAATACATGCTACAAGACTATACATATCCTGAGTACCCATGTACTCAGCTATACAAAAAATGCATATACATCCATCAAGCCTCATATACTACAAGCCGTAGCTACAAAAAAAATCGGGGAGAGTCCCCTGCTCTCCCTAATGGGAATCATACCCTGGATCACTATCCATGTCAGTAGCCTCGAACTCCTCCCCCTGCTCCTCCACCGGCAAGTCCTCATCTCGCCTGGGCCCCTGAGCCTGTGCCCGGTCCGCCAATAGAGCTACACGGATCGCAAACGCTCTAAAGTCGCGCGGCGCCTCCAAGCAATCCCGGATTACAGCAGGATCTAAGTCTCGCCACCCCCGCTCAGTCACTCCCTCCAGTAGCCGCTCTAACAGCACCCGTAAGGCCTGTAGTGTCCCCTCAGGGTCTGGGCGACGACCTGCCCCCCGCCCAGGCAAAGATGGAATGGCCGCAACTCCTCTACGGGGCACATGATCTGGCGGTGGCCTCGGACCCACATCTGCAAACACCCAGTTGTCAGTCACCATATATCAACCATATATCATATATAACATCAAAACTGGACAATACAATTAAAACATACATACCATCCGGACCCCATGCCTGTCCTGGTGGCCGTGGCGCATCTGGATCCCCTGTGAAGTCCATGTCTCTATAGGGATAATCCTCCAGCGCTAGTGGTAGCTGGAGCCACTGCATATACAACTTTCGAGTAAAATACCGCCCAACGTCCCCACCGCCATGACGACGCATCATCTCTCCCCACCGTATCATCCGAGGCTCCCTCAAACCTCCCTCTCTGACCGGCACCCGCGGCTGCAGGGTGGGGACCCTCTCCATGAAGAATGCAACTAGAAAGGAACCAAAACAGAATCCCTTGCCAGCTTCCTTCGCTGCGGTTAGCTGTCGCTGCACGCAAGTCAGGAACATCTGGCCCCACGCAAAGTAAGTCCCAGCCAGTACTCGCTCTACGATCTGCATCTGACCCCCAGACACCTTCTCAGGTGACTGGGATCCCAAAATCCGTACCACACAGGCTGCCATCGCACGTACAGCTGGCTCCCGTAAGTCCTGAATCTGGAGTGCATTCCTATGCACCCTCGCGTCTGCCCTGCAGAACCGCACTGCCAAGTCATCTATATCCAGATCCGCGGAGACCCGCGGCTGTGTATCAGCTACCCTCCCCAGGCAGGGTAACCTCGTCAAGAAATAAACATCAATCAGGGTGAGGTCCACCCTCTCTTCCTGCACCCGAAACGCCTGTGTCTCGGGCTCCCAGAAATCAATCAAGCGGTTCAGCAGTAACCCTGCTGACCGTATCATCGGGATCTCAGCGAACTTCAACAGTCCGAAGAGCCCCAGCATGGACCGCACTCGCCAGTCCTCTCGGATGGCAGTCACTAAGTCCTCTGGCATCTCTCTCTCCCGCCATATCACCCGTGGCATCCTGCAAATCACACAAAGAAGTCTCATTAGGCTCATGTCCAAATAACAGACCTGCCCCCCATCCATAACCCAGAACAGCCGCGGTCCAGACCGCGGCTGTCAAGTCCGACAGCCGCGGTCCAGACCGCGGCTGTCAAGCCCGACAGTCGCAGTCCAGACCGCGGCTGTCAAGCCCAAAAGTCATGGTCCAGACCATGGCTGTCAAGCCCGAGAGTCACGGTCCAGACCGCGGCTGTCAAGCCCGACAATCGCAGTCCAGACCGCGGCTGTCAAGCCCAGCAGTCGCGGTCCAGACCGTGGCTGTCAAGCCAAACAGTCGCGGTCCAGACCACGGCTGTCAAGCCCAACAGTTGCGGTCTCTGACCGCGGCCGTCCTGGTCAAAACTCGCGGTCGGAGACCACGGTTTTGACCACTAAACCCATGGTCTACCCCTGTGGACCGTACAACATCCTCCCCTGGGGCCCACCAACCCTCGCAACCCAAAAAACAAAACAAGTGTAAGTTTAACAGAATACCTGGCTCTCCCGAATATCGAATCCGCCGGTCAGATCGTCCAAAAAATCACACGTCAGCTCTAGTTCACTCCGATCGCAAATCAACCTCGAATAATACAAATGACGTGTCATGTTGGGCCCACTTACTATTTATAGTCCGTTGACTTTGTTTTTGTTTTGACTATTCCGGACCCATACGGAGTCCGTTGTCCAAACCGTTTCCACCATTGGAATCAGCACGACGAGATCATCCCAACGATCACCTCGTTGCATATTTTTGACTACATCATTTTTTGCCCATTTTTTAGACACCAATAGTTGCCTCGGTTTGCGTGCCACTTGGGCCGATCTCCGTTTTTAACACTTTTTATATCACCGGATTCATTTTTCCGAGCTCGTGATGATGCTTGAGATCGTTTCTCGCTCTCACTTGGTACAATTACACCAGTGCGTCCCTACACCTTGCCGCATCAATTTGCGCGCCACATCGGCTGTCATCAGATTATTTCACACTTTTACATGATCCATCCACTCCTGTCATACTGCAAATACTTCGTTATTTTGCCACCATTCATTCACCCCGCAAGAAGGCCCACCAGTGTTCACCCGCCACCCTCCGTCCTGGTCATTATAAATGTTCCTTGATCGAACACTTCCTCCTTGCCTAGCCATTAATTCAGAGTCTTCTTCTTTGCTTTCAGACTCCTTAAAATTGAAAGCAACCACGAGCATGAACTGTCATGGGCTCGTAAAATTCACATGACAATACCATTCGACTACTTCAGAGTCTTCTTATTTTCTTTCAGACTCCTTAAAATTGAAAGCAACCACGAGCATGTACTGTCCTGGGATCATAAAATCCACACGACAGTACCATTCAAATACTTCAGAGTCTTCTTATTTGCTTTCAGACTCCTTAAAATTGAAAGCAACCACGAGCATGTACTGTCGTGGGCTCGTAAAATCCACACGACAGTATCGTTCTCCAGAGTCTTCTTATTTGCTTTCAGACTCCTTAAAATTGAAAGCAACCACGAGCATGAACTGTCCTGGGCTCGTAAAATCCACATGACAGTACCATTTTATATCCACACTTCTTCTCATTCACTAACCCATGAAGAAGTCCCCCCGCGCCCCTTGGCGCTATGATCGATCATCTTGGCAGCACCACCACTAAGGTCGCCTTTGTTCAGAGTATTCTGCAGTATCCTACCATCACAGCTTGAGTCTCCCTCAGCCCATTCACCCTTAGATCCCATACAGCTATGATCCCTTTACCATCAGCCAGTCTCAAATGCTGCCCGATCATCCCTGCCATCATACTCTGAACAAAGGAAGTTTGATTCCACCCACTCTACTTGCCCAGTTATTTACCCCAGTTTATCAGCCCTGCCATCAGTACTATCACATTTTGGTTTTTTACCTCGCGCTCCTGTCAAGGAAACATCATTGCCTTGATAGTTACAGGTCTCCCTCTGTCGACGACAGCCCCTCTATTCCAGAGGATAGACCTAGAGGCCCCTGCGCCTTAGACCCATCACCATCTGTGGTGAGTGCCTACGAACCATTTTGGGAGGAATCATCATTGCCTCTCCGAATAGTTGTTTCTCACATGCTCGACTTCAGCACCTTAATCGCATCGTTGAGAATCGCGTAGGATGAATATCCATTCCATTATTTGTCGAAGACCCTGGATTTCCCCCGACTCTAGCACATTGGTGAGTCACTTTGGAACGACCAATTATATGTTCCCGTGGATGTCCGGGCTACGTTGGCGATTGTATTCGGAAGCCATTCAGTTATATGCTTCTTTGAGTACCTAGTTCAGTTCCAGATCAGTGTACCATTACGAGTGTGACCCTTGTCACTCTGCTCCAGCAGCGCATCAGTTCCTTCAGAACCACATTCAGTAGCACTGCTGCCATTCTAGTGTATCAGTTTTTCAGCTCAGACATGGTCAGCTCAGCAGTATGTTCCACATTTGTGTCCCTTCCGGACCCTCATGATATGCACAATGATTATCTACTACAGGTCCTTCATTTTGGGCCTCACAAGTGATTTTTATGTATCTTGATACGAGCATGGGAATGCCCGCCTCGTCCATCTATTGAGATTCTTCCTCATTCAGTATTTGATGACATGTACATGTTAAGATCCCCATATTTTGGACCTCATTATTATTACTATGCTATATCCTGATACGAACATGGGAATGCCCGCCTCGTTCAGATGATCAGATAATTCCTCATCCATTATTGAGGTTATGTACTTTTCAGTACTTGCAGGTGGTTTGAGATCGGTGTTCCGCACTTTAGCTGGTTCTTTCTCTTCTCCACACCCCAGGAAAACCAAATATGACTTATGATGTCCATCGGCCATACGATGAGCTCCTGCCCTCGCACATCAGGGGGCAATCTGTTATCACCCAAAAAGGGTTCACTACCTCATCTACCCCATTACATGGCTCATTTGTCCTTTTTCCCACCATATTTCCATCAAAAACCCATAAAACCATGTAAAAAGCCTCCAAAAGGCTTAAAGTGCCTCCAAAAGGCCATAAAACCCTCTTTTCCTCTAAAAATATCCAAAATTCCTCCAAAAAAGCAAAAAAGGAATAAAAATATAAAATAATGAGGAAAATGAGAAAGAAACCCTAACCCTAAAAACTGCATGGTTTCCAACTATAAATAAGTGATGGAGACCCCTTATTCAATATCCACAATCACAAGTATCCTGCCTCTGCCAAAATTGCTCGTGAAACCATAGCTCACCATTGAAGCTACTTTCACCGTAAGAGCCCCCTTTTTGGCCCATTTCCACCATTGGAGAAAGAGAAGAAGCAACTTGAAGCTCGGAGCCACCGACATCGGACTTCACCAACCTCCACATTGGAGGTAACATCAATAAAGATCATTATTTACTATTTACTGCTTTTGTTTTATGTTATTTACTTTCTACTGTTTTTGCTTCATGAATGTTTAGATTAGCTTTTATTTCCTTTTAGCACTTTTAATTCATATATCATTTGAACTGCTACTAAGGAATCCATTGTCCTTAGTAGGTACTCATTCGTACAAGCTAGGTGTAAAACCCTAGCTACAAGAGGCACTTCCCTAATTTGTACAAGCATAACACTCAAGCAGTTACGCTAGAAAAAGAAGAAACAATCCATCTGGAGGAGAGGAAGCAGTTTGCTCTTATTCTTTGGGTTTTACATTGTACTTGGTTGACTTCTATATAGAGGAATTTTTGTTGGGTTTTTTCCCCATGAGGTTTTCCAAGGATAAATATTTGTGTTATCTTTTTTCTTTCTTCTGTTGTGCTTGTTATTCTTTCATATATCCTCTTGTTTTGGTATAAAACTTTTAAAATCTTAACAATGGTTTATGTGAGACCTGCTGCTTCTTAGGGATTGAATTTTCCAGCGCTTAGAATAAAAATAAGCCCCATTGTTGGACGCCTATGGATAATTTGATCTAGAATAAATATAACATAAGAAAGGGTTTGTAGCAAACATAATCAGTTGAGCAATTCCATTGTAGGAAACATGAACTAATTCTATCGGATTTGGTTATGGGAGTTCTTAGCTAAAAAAAATTCGATTAAGAAAAAGTTGGAAGCACAAAGAATTACATATATTCAATGCAACATATAAATTTTGAATATTTGGACTAAGAAATGGTTGTAATCACAATGAATTCCATATATTGAATGTGACATAGAAAATTAGAGAGATGTAATTGAGATCCTCATAAATGATGCTCCAAGGAATCTGACACCTTACTGAATAATCCATATTTAAAATGAAATTCCAAAATGCTAACAATTGTTTTTTAACATACTATACTCTTTTAATCTTGAAGCATCCAAAGGAGAACGATGAGCCCAATACACCTATAAACCTAAACACACATTAATAATACTATATCATCCACACAATAATTAAATATCAATCTAAAAATTCACCACTAAGTTATGTTTGATATCATATATGTCCATTATTTTAATCATTAACCCACAAAAAATATTATCACAATGCATACAAATAAGTATCCACGGTTTTTATTCTAGAGCTTTGTGATTGTGCAAGACATGTTCATTCATGGAGGATCCTAGAGTTTTTGTGGAACTTGATGATTGTTGCGTGTATGTTGTCTTTTCAAAAATATTGATCTGTTGTTGAGGTCTCTAGTGGATAGTTTGTGTCTAGGATTGTAGACTTTTTTTTTCGTATGGATCTTTTTTCTGGTACTTGGTTTGAATTCTATGGAGACTTCTGGACTCCAACTGAATTGATGTCTTTAGCCGTATGATTTATTAGAAGTTTCACATGATTCTTCTTTAGATATGGAGGTATCGAGTAGTAGTGGAACCATCATGGTTTTTCAGGATTGTGGGTCCTCATTAATGTGCCATGGGAAATTTTCCAATGAAGCTCCCAAGGAGGCCTCCGCTAATATCCCATGGATTAAATATTGTTGGGGTTTGTCACATGATTTTTTTTCTAATGAGAAGTTTAATGATTTGGGAAGGAAAAGGGTCATATCTAAGACTCAGTATGGTCGGTATGCTAGGGAGGAGGCTTCATCCTCTCATGGAAATAAGGTTTGTAAAAAAACATTAGAGTTATGCCTTGAATTAGGCGTGGAGTTCCACCTTTGTAAAGTGTCTGCAATGTTGAGTTCGACTCTAGTTGATCATTTTGCAGTACACAATATGGGCCTTTAAAACCTTTAAGTCATGTTGTAAAGACACTTGGGTTAAACATCTTGGTTATCCATTGAGGATATATTTATTGGCCATGGGATGTCTTGGTGTAGTTCATGGTAGCCCAACAGATGCTACAAAACTACTAAAAGGTGTCTGGCTTTGGGAAGATATTATTTGATGTTACAAAGGTGGACCCTTTCATTGGTGTGAAAATGACCAAGCCATTCATTCAGGAAATGTGGGTTAAGCTTCTAGGACCACCTCTGGAGATTTAGACTACAAATATTTTTAGACGGATAGGTTCATTGTTAGGGAGGTTTGTTTTGGACAATTTGAGTTTTTTGGAGACATGATATATGACTATGGTCAGTGTTAGAATAATCCATCAGGATTATTGTAAATAAATAAAAAATAGGAATATGAATAGATAGGAAGCCAAACAGGCTGAGCGGAAGGTGAAACCCAACCGCCAGGAGATTTGTATAAGTATAGGATTTTGCATTGGAATAGTTAATTAATCGGGAGTTATTACCAACAAGTGGTATCAGAGCAGGGCTGTCTGCCATAACTCCTGCTGCATTTCTGTCCATTTTCATTCTGTCTTCCAGTTGCATTCATTGTGTGTGTTTCTTCCAGTCTCTCATGCGTGCATGCGTTACTGCTCCTCCACGTGAAACCCTATTTTTTTCTGTGTTTCAACATCCCATTTTAAATATACTGCGCCCTCTTGTAGCATCCTTCCACATTGCCAGAAAAATGTGATTTCATGTTCTTAAACCCTAATTTTTTTGTGGGCTCCTGCTACACTAGGATGCGTTGGAGATATTATGAGCCTGAGTGATGAGTTTTCATGGCGACTGTGTGAATATCCTGGGTTTTGTATCCTACGATTTGTGTGAATATCATGGCCTGTACAGCAGCATTATTCTGAAGCAAAAGTGACGAAACCAAAGCCTCTTGACCTCCCAGTTTCTTTGTCATTAATAATCCTTGCTTCCATAACATCTTCAAAGGTTGCAAAGGATTCTACACCATACGAAAGACCTCCAACAAAGATTTTAGAGGACATGCACCGGAAACCGTTGTAGATGGCCGGCATGTATATTTCAAATGAGACTGCGTCTTGATAAAGCTGAAGCCCGTGAGTCTATATGCTACGTGAATTTATATGCTTTTGAGTATATATATATATATATTAATAACCCTTTTGTTGCCATCTCCCATGGAGTCGTTCTGGCGCCCAAGGTTCCAGCAAGCCGGCTTACAATACGTTGTTAGGGTATTCCCCTCTGTCTAATTCGTCGCCGAAATGGAGCGACAGGCCGCCCGTGGAGACTGTGTCATTCTTTTGTGATTGATATCATATTGCATAAAACATATCTTTTATGCTGGAGACTGCGTTGGAGACTGCATGGATGCTGCATTAAAATACCTATCAGTGTATTCACTACTGCTGAAGTCTGCGTGGAGACTGGACCGGTGATTTCGAGCCTTGTAAAGGATTGGTATATATATATGCGTTGATAATATATATGCTGCGTGAGTTTTTAAGTGAAGACCGAACTAGAACTGCGTTGGAATAAGAGAACTGCGTGAAGAACTGTGTGGAGAACTGCGTGGAGAACTCATACATTTGCGCAGAGCGTGAGCACGAGAGCATGAAGACTTCCCTTTTGGGAGTTGTGACCTGATATATATATGCTAACTAAGATATGCTGTTGATGCTGCATGAAGTTCGATGTACAACATTTTTTCCAGTTCACTACACAAAACCTAATTTTGCCCTAATCTTGTGCATGGAGTTTGAGTGGTAAATTTTGCATTGTTTGAAAGAGGCCCGTGACCTGGCTTCTGTATTGAAACCTTGATATAGATGTAAATACTAGTGCCTTCTCTCATATGCGTGAAGGATGATGGGTAGAATGGTCCCATGGATGCTGTAAATTTGAATTAAAGTGCCTAAAACCCTAGTTTTGCCCTAGTTCCAAACTGATATAATGAAGACTGATATAATGTATGCTGCTGATATAATGTATTCTGCTAGACTGATATAATGCATACTGCGATTTGAGACTGTGTAATGGATGCTCATATTTGAGACATTCTTATGTGATTTATATCATATATTGAAGACTGCATAATACCTATCAGCATATCACATCTGCGACCAAGTTGAAGAGCTGACTGAGTAGAGCTGCGTGGAGCTGAATGTGAAGATTGTTGCTGCGATCCAGAGAATTGCTGATGATAATTGCTGCTGCTAATCACTTGATTTTGCAGGGTATATAGTCTCGTGCTTGATTTTTTGTGCACTTATATCATTTGCACACTAATATATTAGCTTCTAGTGCCTCCACACATTGTATAAAAAAGGAATGCTGTTGTATATTTGAAGCTAGTGATTGATATATTGCATATTGAAGAAATTTGTGTATGCTCACCTGAAGCTTGCATTGTACACCTTGGCAGAGACTGTAGACCTGCAATGTTATTGTTTTTCTCTTTGTCATATCAAGTTTATTATTGTAAACTAACAGTTGTAAAGATGCACTCTTTGGCATCTAGTATTGGTGCTGCCCTAGCTGGCAAAGACCATTCCAAAGACCCTTCCAAGGGAGATTGTGGCAAAGAGAGAGGACAAGGAATAAGAAATTTTAGAGGCAGAGGGGGCAGAAACAAAAGATCAGATTTGCAGTGCAAGCGGTGTGGAAAGAGTGGGCACACATCAGATCAGTGTTGGGATTCACGGGACTCAATCAAAGACAAGCACAACCAGAAGAAAGATGATAATAAACATCAAAATGCTAGTAAATCTTCTGATTCTTGTATTGTTGCACATTGTAATCTTGGATTTAATGAAATGACTTCTCTTTCATCTTATAAAGATTGTTGGCTGCTTGATACTGGTGCAACATCACATATGAAATTTAGAAAAGACTGTTTTGAAGAACTGAATGAAACAATAGATGGCATAGTTTACTTTGCAGATAAGTCAAGTATTAAACCAAAGGGAATTGGCACCATTCGACTAAAGATGCCTGGATTCCCTGATTTCTTGTTGAAGAACGTTCTCTATCTTCCTGAGTTGCAGAGAAGCCTGCTCTCCTTGGTGGAGATTCGAAAGCAAGGCCATTCCATCCACATGTTTGATGGAATCGTTGAAATAAGAAAGTCCTCTGACAACCAAGTCATCATGACTGGATATGAAGATGGGAAGCTACTGAAGCTCAAGGGTTCATCGGCAAGATTTCAGAACTATGCCTACCTCTCTCGGCATGAAGAAGGTAATATGTCATCTAGCTCATTGTGGCATGCAAGATTTGGTCATCTAAATTACAACAGTCTTCGCTTGTTGAAAAAGAATGGTGTATTTGGCTTACCCACCATTCCTAAAG
The DNA here is from genome assembly GCA_001517045.1 of Pseudotsuga menziesii. Classification (NCBI taxonomy): domain Eukaryota; kingdom Viridiplantae; phylum Streptophyta; class Pinopsida; order Pinales; family Pinaceae; genus Pseudotsuga; species Pseudotsuga menziesii. The sequence continues at coordinate 57,500 of LPNX010210530.1, forward strand.
AGAAGGAAAAATGTGATGCATGTATTTTAGGGAAACATAGTAAGCTGCCATTCCATGAATCTAATTTCAGAGCAAGTAGGAAATTAGAGTTAGTACATTCTGATTTGTGTGGCCCAATGCCAACTCCTTCAGCAAATGGGAACAAGTATTTTATGACATTTGTTGATGACTACTCAAGAATGTGCTGGACATACTGTTTAAAGACAAAATCAGAATCATTTCAAACATTCAAAGACTTTCATGCATTGATTGAAAAACAAGCACAATCAAAAATTGGTACACTTCGTACTGATAATGGAAAAGAATACACTTCAAATGCTTTTGAAGCTTATCTTCGTCAACATGGAATTGCACATCAGACTACCGTTCCCTACAATCCTCAACAAAACGGTGTAGTAGAGAGAATGAATACAACCATAATGAATATGGTTCGCTCAATGATGTTTTTCAAAAATGTAAAACTAATGTTTTGGGGTGATGTAGTAAAATGTGCAGCATATTTGAGAAATAGAAG
>LPNX010210530.1:59192-81173 GCA_001517045.1 Pseudotsuga menziesii
TTGTTTCATGGAGATCTCGCAAACAGTCAGTTCCAGCAGATTCAAAAATAGAAGCAGAATATGTGGCTGCAGCTGAAGCAACGAAAGAAATAGTATGGCTTAGGAAGATACTTGAATATTTGCAAGAAAAACAAGAGAACTCCACTCCATTGTTGGTCGACAATACTTCTGCAATCAAGCTGGCAAAGAATCCTAGATTCCATGATCGAAACAAACACATCAACACAAAGTATCATTTGATTCGACATCATGTAGAGGCCAAGACAGTCCATCTTCGACTGAGTTGAACATAGATATGAGGGAGGGTTTTCTAACTGAGTTGAACATAGATTCTAGTTGAGATAGGTATGAGGGAGGGTTTTCTAACTGAGTTGAACATTTCTATGGGGGAATATGTTTTTTTCTCAAAATATTGAATACACAAGTATTTGATTTAAGTGTAATTCGTGTCACTCCCTCGACCATTTATTTCATGTTTCCAAACTTTCGATAAGGAGGGACATATGGAAAAGAAAATAGGGTTCTCCTCCCACAAAAGGGGTGTATAAATGACATAAGTCCTTTTCTCTTGGAAAAGGTGTTACAATTTTCCCCAAGGCTGATTTTAAGATGAGGGATAATATATGTTTAGAAGCTACCTAGGATTAGTATTCTCCTTAGGATAAAGAAGATAAAAATGAAGAGGTGATCGAATCAGGATGCATGAGTTGGGAACGACTGTCTAATGCTACATATTTTTGTTTTTATTGGAATGAATTGAGTAAGTCATGTTCTTCCTCTGATTCATAGATTCTAATCAATCATGCACTCTCTTTTGAGTATGCTAGGTCCATTGAAAAGGTTCATAGTAAGATCATATGTGGAGAGAGTAGGATGTTGAAGGTGTTTAATTTTGGCTCAAGGATGTCTCCATGTATTAGGACATTTGATTCAGCCTTTATACCTGAATTGTATTCTTCCCTGTTTGAGTTTGGAAGTTTCTTTAGGAATTCATTATAGTTATAAGGTCAATATAAAGCCCTCAACAAGTCTTACAACATCCAATTGGTATCTCTTATTAAGGGATATTGTTGTATTTCTCCAAGGGATGTTACTATTTTTTTCTAAAGTTATGTTAGTCCCCGGTATTATTATGGGTGTCCCCCTTATGCATATTCTTATTCTCCCATCTAATAATTTGAAGGTGCCAAATATTTTTCATGCTCGTTTTATTCTAATTGTTATGATTCTAGGATTCAAATTGGGAGAGTGCATCCCTTGCTTAGGTCCTTAAGGGTTAATATCCTACCCAAGGGAGAGATCGAAACTGTCACAACTAATTTTACCACGCAAGGTGGATCACACATTTATGGCCTTCGATGTCCCTCTATAGACTCTTTAGACCCCATGGACCATTTTTGTAGCTTTGATGTTTCCAAGATCATCCCTAAAAACATGTATTATTTTCCATACGCGACTTTTAAACCTATTCTCATGTATGTATGCGGATATGACCCTCAAACCCGTGTACATCGGGATGTGTGCAAAAGGCCAAATAGTTTTGAAGTTTTCCTTGATGTGGATTTGAGTCACTTGTCTCTTGGCCTTCCATATGCCTTGAGATTACTCGGATTTGACCTTCCATTACCCCATTGAAGCGCTATATAAGGAACCCTTTGGATACATTGAAAGAGGGAGGAATTGAAGAGCAAGAAAACTATAGTCCATTGTTGCCAGAGCTTATACTTGAGTCTGCATCCCTTTGTCCGTTAGAGCACTTTGTGTTCTTCCCAAGCTTTCCTTTTCTTGTGAGCTTGCTATCGAGAGATGGAGGCCCAGGTGGAGGACTCAGTTTCTCCAATTTGCAGACGTGCCGACAGAGGATGTCACTATTGTAATATCTGTTTTATATTAATAGAAATATCTTTTCATGTCCAGTAATGTGTATTTAAATGAGTATTGAATCCATGGATGCTTTTAAATGCTTATATGTTATTGATTATATATGCTAGAGTAGGTCTAACATCATCATCTAGAATGCTTGGCCAAAATTCATGTACATACATAGATTTTTGGTCAAAAGTCACTTATACATGCAGGTTTTTGGCCAAAATCCACATATACATACAACTTTTTGGACAAAAGTTGCATATATACGCAATTGTTCTTTAAATAGTTGCGTACATCCTCCCTTTTGGTGAGTTGTGGGAAGTTGTTGGGTGGGTTGTGAGTGTGGTTGGGTCTTCCTTGGGTCTGATGTTGTGTGTTGCATGCTTCTTTTGTGACCAGAGACCGCTTTTTTCATTGATTTTTCTATGAAAGTAGTTTCAGTCATTTATCCTTTTTGTTTTTCCATTAGTGCATTACTCTTTTTTGTCTCGGTGTCTTGTTAGGCCTGTGTTTTATACTTGCTGCAGAGACTGAGATTTTTACATGACTTTTATTGAATTTTTCATTCTTTTATATTGAAAAATACAAGGTAGTTGCATTTTTTGCATATGGATTTGAGGAGGTACTTGCATTGGATTTCTTGCATGAGAGTTTTATTTAGGCTTTCATATAGGAAGGATTGCTTTGGCATTCAGAAAGGAATATATATTTATGCATCTCATGTAGTGGCACACCCTATTATTCATTTGAAAAAGATTGCACTTAGCATTGTTTGTTATGGTGATATTTACTTCACTACTAAGTCATAACTTCATTAGTTGCATGATCATTTCACTTTGAGTAATTACAGCCAATTAAAATCAACGCATAATTTAAAATGAACTACACACTTTTATTTTATAGGGTTCACCAACAAGCATAGGTTTTAGAGTCTAGGAATAATTCATTGTGAGTTAATTCTCCAATACTACTAAACAACAACAAGTAGGTGTCTGTCCAGGTGAGATAGCGAAATACTTGGTATAATTAGTGTTTCTTAGGATCCTCCTTTTACAAGGGAGTTAAGCACGAGGTAGTGCATGTGATTGTGAATAGGATGGCCCCTATTTACTTTCTATGAGCACAGAGATATTTCCAGGATTGTATTCATATCTGGGGGCTCTTTCGAGTGTTTTGAGCTTTGCTACCCTGCACATACAGTTGATCCCCCCTGGGAATATCTTCCTGAGCATTGGTTATATTGAGGTGACCTTAGTTTCCTTACCTAGGTATCACAACGGGTACTTGCAAAAGTTATTTTATGAGTGTCCTGGCTAGGTAGAGGTTGGACAACACAGTCACTTTATGCGTTGAAGCTAAGGACCACTATAATTGGTTACGTACCTCCACTTGTAGTGTATGGGAGTTTTGAGCCTCTCCTAGGAGAGACATACCTTCTGCATTCGGGAGCTCACATATCCTCCCCTTGGTTTGCTTTTATTTTGGCTATAGATTTTCTTAGGAGTGTGCTCTTTGTGCGCTAGTTGGCCTTTGGTATCGTGGTTACTTGAGTATATTTATGCTCTCTTGAGTTTAGGTCATTTTATTTTTAGCATGCCTGGTATCCTATCACCCATCCTTGGTCCTAGTACTGACCCTAGTGTCATACTTGGGGGCATCACAGCCCCTTACCGTGCTCATAGATTTGGGAATGGTCATATTCCATCCTCTACTTCATTTGTGGAGGATTTTTATTCCTTTCACTCGGTCTTTACACTGGTGGTCACCCTCATGGGGGTGGTAGTGGATGCGTGAACGTTGGGTCTACACCTTACTTTCCTTTTTATGCCCCATCATTCACCGCATTGTTTCCTTTGGGTGCAGTTGTCATGATCATTCATCCCTATATCCTATAGTTTGGATTCTTTATTAACTATTTCGAGTTGTTTTGGACTAATATGGTTGTCATGTAAGGTCCAGTTTTTGTACACTCTCTCTGAGGTTTCGACCCATTCATTCCTATCACAAGTATTATGTCTGAACTGACATATAGGTTAGGATATCACATCTGCTTGCATTTATGCATTGCCTTATGACCATTCCATCTTAACCTTAGGTATGAACCCATTCCATGGTATCATGGAACCTTCATGCTACTGTTAGAAGTGATATTATGTGAATGGTAGAGCTTTCCTATACATACTTGTCCTAGTTAGCTCCCCTTTTCATTTGGTACCCATGCCGTGAGTCCTCTCTTAGGTCCGGGAGTCCCTTTTAGTCCTGCCATGTCCTTGAGCAAGAGCCTCATACTCCTTTTGAACTTTATGCTGGAATTTCCCCGGGACTCCCTTGTATATGTCAACTTTCAATTACATTATCATGAGTTTTGTTTGCCTTATTGAGCCTTATGTCGGCTTCCTTGACTTTGATTATCAGCTATATAAATCAATCTTGTCTCATGTCTAGCCATGCAGAGCCATTTTAAATATCCTTTGTAGTTTGATTCCCCATTTTTTTACCGAGAGGGGACTTTCCCCCGACTGTCATTATCTTACACATGTGTCCTTGCATTGAGCATATGTATGTTCCACTACTTGGAACTAGTTTGTTTGCTCCTTGACACTCATCTCCTCCTAGTCTGTAACTATAAAGCACTTTTATTCTTTTTCAAGATTTTCAAAATATTTGAAAAGGTCCAAAAAATAAAAAAACCAAAAAGTTGGATAGGAAAAGATGTTATCTTTGGCAGAAGTCGAGTCATGTCGCCTTTGAACAGAGAACTGTATATCACATTCCATGGTTGGGTTAATAGTTTGACTTTAGGAGCTATACTTGTTTCTCTAAGTTTATATACACCGACTAGTTAAGCTTCCAGTCCCTATGGAGCCTCTGTCGATGCCTCCTGTGTCATAGAGATGTCCCAGTTTTGTATATTGAGTCTATGCTACCTACATTCAATCACCATTCACCTTTATGCTCTTGTTCGAAGGAAGTTGAAACTTGAGTTGGCCATTCCTCAGTTCTCTTGACTTTGCATGTCGGCCATTCTCGGTACTGGTACTAGTTCATGCACATTATGATCGAGTCCTTCCACATTATACAACTTTGCTTAGTACCTCATGTTGGATGATGAGGGATGCCTTAATTCCCTCCTTCCAGTGCATTTCATCCCATCAACTTCAGATCATTTATTATGGGATAGGAATATAGAGTCATTTTGAGTGCCTTGAGACTTGCAGTCATCAGTGGCAGGTTCTCCGCCATCGACAGTTTTGGAAATACATTAATGTCCCTTGATCAATGGATTCTTTCAAGTGTTCGACCTCAACACATTTATTCACACTTGTTAGTTTGCACTCTAGTACCTTGATTTCCATTTTCATTATCGGTGGGTGATATCGTGTCTGTTAATGGTACACATCAATGACCGATAATTAGACAATGGACTACTATGTTCGACCTCGACACCTCTATTCACATAGTAGGACATGTACTCATAGTGGATTGTGTAGAAGACCTTCCATATTGGTGGCATTTCATATATGCTACCTCCTTGATTGTGCCAGTGTTCATGAGATTTCAGCTCTCATGACTTGATTTTAGTGTATGACAGATATCTTTAGCCATTATGGAGATATTGATCCATTGTATATCTTTAGCTTTCATGGAGATCATGATCCTTTGTATATATTCATCATGGAGATTCTGATTTATATATATTGTACGTGGTGATGACCACACATGTAATATTTTGTATCATGCCTATTCATGGCCATTGTACTCATATGTATCTGGGACTGCTATATGTACTTGCAATTATGTGTAGAATTTGGCTATTGTATTATACTCTTGGATGGCTGGTTCTTCCACCTGGTTCTTCATCAATCCACTTTTGGGATGGACTTGTAATGTATTTCAGCCATTGCATCACCCATATGACCTCACACATTAGGGGGCATCTGTTACAGCTGATTTTACCATGCATGGTGGATCACACATTTATGGCCTTCCCTGTCCCTCTGCAGACTCTTTAGACCCCATGGACCATTTTTGTACCTTTGATGTTTCCAAAATCATCCCTAACAACATGCATTATTTTCCATACGTGACTTTTAAACCTATTCTTGCGTATGTACGTGGATATGACCCTCAAACCCACGTACATCAGGATGTGTGCAAAAGGCCAAATAGTTTTGGATTTTTCCTTGATGTGGATCCGAGTCACTTGTCTCTTGGCCTTCCATATGTCTTGAGATCACTCGGATTTGACCTTCTATTACCCCATTGAAGCACTATATAAGGAACCCTTTGGATACATTGAAAGAGGGAGGAATTGAAGAGCAAGAAAACTATAGTCCATTGTTGCCGGAGCTTATACTTGAGTCTGCATCCCTTTGTCCCTTGGAGCACTTTGTGTTCTTCCCAAGCTTGCCTTTTCTTGTGATATTTCTATCGAGATATGGAGGATTGAAGTGGTGGAGGCCCAGCTAGAGGACTCAGTTTCTCCAATTCACAGACGTGCCAATAGAGGTTGTCACTATTGTAATCTCTGTTTTATATTAATAGAAATATATTTTCCTATCCAATAATGTGTATTTAAATGAGTATTGAATCCATGGATTCTTTTAAATGCTTATACACTATTGATTATATATGCTAGAGTAGGTCTAACACCATCATATAGAATGCTTATCTTGTTTGCTGAATGTTGAGAGAGCAAATTGCTAATACAAGCGAGAGTGGAAAAGCTCAACAGGGATCTACATCAAAGATCCCGAATAAGGTATTTTTAGAGATCCTTTAGTGTTAGATATTTGGTTTCTCTTGCATATGGGAAAGGATTGATTTCTGTGGTTACTCTATCTGTTGTGGTACCCCAACCATAGGAAGTTTTCTCCGTAACAAAAACTTAGGAATGTTTGGAGGGGATGTCGATTGGAAGTGAGATGGACTCAAGGATATGTTCTGATGGGTCATTTAAAACAAAATCCTTAGCTAATGCTATGGAATAGTATTCCTATTATTCTAGTGTTGACGTATGTGGGATCCTAGATCGTCTCTTATGCGCTGTTCTGGTTTTTCCAAGAGAAATTTAGATTAAATTTCTCTTCCTGGACCTCTTGGGGTTATGTATTTAGAAAATAATCTTGATATTGGAAAAATCAAGGGAAATGAATGTTCTTCTTCTCCAAGGTCCTCCAGGTATTTTTTGAGACCAGGAAGTGAATCATAGAATTTTGTAGGGATTGGGATGTAGGGTGGCTTAGAACTGGATTTCTCTATAGTCAAGCATGGACTTAGAGGAAGATGTTATGTGAAGAAGTATGCCCAGGAATAAGAACCTTGATATGTAAGCAATGGAAGAAAGAAAACCATTTGAGTTAATCTTATAGAAATTAATCCATGTCCTTTTGTTACGTAATGTTTTTTTATGTCCCTCAATATTCAAGGTTAGGGATTCCCTCAAAAAAATATGGTGCTTAAATTAATAATTTTGATACAAGAATAATTGGTCATTGGTATATACATTTTGTAGGACCTTAAGAGACTTTTTACGGGATGGTAATTTTTCAACATTGATGCTTTCGAACGATCATGAGGCTTGATCACTGGCTAGAACACATATATTTTTGTTTTTATCCTATTGGTATTTTAAATATGGTATTGGAACTATGATTTTATCTTTTGAATTTGGAAACTATTTTAAAGTGATTAATATGTATGGTCCTTATTCTCATAGGGCTCCTTATTGTGAAATCCTATTTAATTTAGACTCGGTTAAAGGTGATAGAATTATGGTTTGGGTATACTTTAATTCAACTTTGGGAGAGGGTGAGATATGGGGTCCTAATTCCTAGATGGAATACTTCTTTATTCTTAGGCTTAATTAACATTATTTATTTGATATTATGTTCTTGAATATGAAGCCTAAAGCCTACTTGGTAGAACATGATAACTAGTGACAATCACATACCTAAGAGAATTGATAGATTTTTTTTTATAAATTATGGTCTTTTACATATTCCAACCAATTACATGCAATGGGTGGGGAAAGTTCGTAACTTGAATAATTTTCCTATTTTCTTGATTTTTTCTTTTATGGATGGAAAGAGACTTTCTAGTCCATTTAAATATAATGCTTGTCGGCTAGAAGAGGAGGAATACAAAAATATGGTTAAAATCAATTGGATAAGTATGATTCTATTAGGGTAGAGTCTGTAGGATTTAAATTCCTTAATAACCTAAAGAAGATCAAGAGAAGGTCATTAAAATGGGATATAGAACATAGAATTAAGCTAGACCAGGAACTCAAAACCATTGAATATTCTTTAGGCACCTTTTATGATAGTTTTAAAGAACACTTTCTCTTCTTTTGTTAGAAAAGAAGTCTTGTAGATTTGGATATTATGGATACAAAGATTCTAGATGAGAAGGAAGCTAAATGTCACTTAAATAGTAGGGATCTGTAGATTCATAAGGGTGATGATAATACAAAAATCTTCCATAATTTCATTAAACATAGGTAGCATACAAATTCCATTTGGAATATTGAAGGGTATGATGGTTCAAAAGTTACAGGTTTCTATCATTTGGATAGATCTTCCATGGAGCACTTTGATAATATGCATAAAGAATATGAAAGGCACTTGATTGATAAAATGCAGAGTCCCTACATTTTGTTCTCATTTTTTCAATGAGGTCTAGAACCAAGAGATTATGGAGGTGGTCATCTTGGAGGAAATGAATGAGGCTATCCATTTTATGTAGAAGGACAAAATCCTAGGTCTGGATGGATGGATCATGGAAATTTTTAGTGTATTCATGGACCTATTTGAAGATGACCTTGTTACCACCTAAGTTGTACTTAGTGGTTTTTTATCAAGTGAGTCTGGAGAATCGAACAAGGATAACTTGTTCGGACTTCAGAAGACCTTTAGTCTTTCTTTTGGGAAACCTTTTTGTACTATATCACATGTTCATACCCCCTTGGGGGAGTTGTAATAAATGTTCTAGCATGATAGTGTCTGTAAAAGGCTCGGTCTCTTAGACTTTATTTGTCAATCCGATCAGCCCAGGGTTTTTTTCCCTTGGTTATTATTGGTTGCTAAATAAATGACTGATAATTTCTAAGTTTTTCACTCCATACCTCCAAACTTGTGGTGGTCAGCTTGGCATTTAGGACTATTGAGGTTATTAGAGTCTATGTGTCAATGTATAAACATGCTAGGCATCATGGTCGAGTCATATGAACATGTCTAAGTCCCCCTATGTTTTTTCAACTTTTTAAAATTTTTAATTTTTTCAGTGTTTTTTATTAAAATTTATTTTTTCCAAAACTTAGGCTATTTTTAATAGTTTAATTTGAAAAATTGGTTTTGTAATAAAAGTGGGCCAAATAATCAGTTTCAATCATGTAGGTGCTCATTTTCAAGCTAAGAGCACCATATAAACCCATGGACCCACTTTTTTCAAGTTTTGGGTGATTTTCCATCACTCAGGTTAGAAAACCCCAAAAATCAATTATTGATTATTTCAATTAATAAATTGATGAATAATGGAGCAAATCCAAAATCCTAGATCAGTGGATTCTCAACCGATTTGATTGAAATCAGTCAGATCTAAACCATTTTGACTAGATCTAACAAATCCTTGACTGAAGGAGGTGATCTGGACAGATCTAGAATTGATCTTTAGCATCCTTTATGGGGAATTGCACCCTCTCTCTCTTCTCCACATGTGTGGGCTCTCCTAGAAGCTCTGTGGATTGATGTGTCAGTCTGTGGGTTGATGTGTCAACTCAATCAGCCCCCCAATTGACAAGTAGGCTCAGTTCGACTTCAGCTCAGCAATGATGGACTCTCCCTCAGCTGCAGTGGTTTGTCTCCTTGGGATTTGCATCCCCCATGGGCTGGATCTCCTGTTATTTGTATAAATAAAGCTCAGGCTGCCTCTTCCAAGATAGTTAAAGTTGGATTGAGGAGCCGTTGATGTTGTAATACTGTGTAATAGCTTTTGCTATTGGAATAAAGTGAAGCTTTGGAGGCCAAATCTGTGTAATTCTTTCATATGTGTGGATTTAACATTGTCTTGCATCTTTTTACCATTGGCTTTCTCTCAATTTCTGCATCTAAATCCTGTTTGGCTTAATGATTCAGTTGAATCAATGGGAGCATAGCTAGCCAAGTAAGATTACTTGCTTTTTAGTATCTCATAATACATATGCTTAAATATTCAGATCATACATGTTTAAATAAGTTTATTTGCATGCAATCCCTCTCTTTCTTCATATATTTCTATCCATATCTCATAAGGTTTTGTGCAGGATTGTTTGTTAGTTTTCAGGTAACAGGGGTTGGACGAACTATGGATCTAGCTTGATTCCACTAGGAATCCAACTGTTTTGTGAAGGCATTGTCCCTCGGCATTCCACTAACTAGTCTTCTTTGCAGATCCATTCCTTGGAAGCAAGTGCTCTTCCTTTCCTCTTCCTCCTTCAAATTTCTTCAAAATCAGTTTGGTTACTTGTTTTGCAGCTTTAAATTTGTTTAGATCTATCAATTTCAGAGTTCATCTTACATAGATATTGCTTCCTTAAATCTCATAAAACTAGATCTCATTCCTAAATAAATTTTTACAAGCATTCTAGATCTAGCTTTAGGGAAAATTGACATTTTTCAAGGCTGTGAAAGTAGATTTAAAGCTTGTTGAATGCATTGTTGTTTCCTTGGAATATAAAAATTTATATTCATCAATTTAATTGCTTCATATTGGATTCCCCAAAATCAGGCCAATATCCCAAGGAAAGCTTGCTTTCCTTGGTTCGTTTTCCACTTCTTTAAAAACTAATTTTAACTTAGAATGTTTGGGTAAAACGTTTATTCAACCAACATTACTTTCAAAGTAATTTTGGGCATTTTTAACTGTGATAAGCTTCTGGTTTTTAGCAGGTGTAACAGAAAAGAGAAGGAGGATTTGTCTGGAAATTATTTTTGGACCATTCGAAAACCCCCAGGGGGTCTCCGTCTTCCAGAAATTTAAAATTTTTTGCAATTTGTAAACCTGTAGCCTCATTCAATATAAGGACCAAGTGGATTAATTTCAGTTTTCTGATATTTTAATTTCTTCTAATAAAAATAAAAATCTTTTCGAATAGGCTCTTTCGATCCTATTCACCATCCCCCCTAGGGGAATTCGCGTCCGTATCATTTTTACATTTTTTCATCTTTTTTCAATCTAGTGTAGTTCTAATATGTAGGGGTAGTATACTTTGACTTATAATCATTTTCATATTCCATATCAGTTTGTTTCAAATTAATTTTAATACTTACCCCACGAGCCTCCTTTTGAACCGAAAGGTGAAGAAAGGGTCATGGTAGTCTAATTAGAAAATTGTGGTTTGATTATTTGTTTATGCTTCATCTGATATCACTAATTGTTTTAATAATCATAATAAAATCAACCCCTCCTTGATTCCCTGATTGAGGTCCACTTGGACCGAAAGACGTTCCTGGAGGGTTTTCTTTTTAATAAGAACACTTCTTTTAAAATTTACTAAAAATAACAAAGACTCCAGTGTGTATGATCTGTACTTGGTTGCAGTTCATCTGATCATTCAAGCTACATTAAAAGCACTTGAGTGACTAGATTAATTATTCTTCACCTCCCAAATTGACAAACCATCAGGAGAAAATCCAACGGCTCGAACAAACTGTAAACGGTAGCAAAATACCCAAAGGAGTGGGAACAAATGGAAAGTGACCTCGAGGTGTCTATCTCTGTCACACCCTGATGGGTGTGTTATGAACAATAGTCTTCAAAACTCTGTTCCAGCCCACAAACACCTTGCGGGTAGCCGAGAAAGTTCACTTTTGGACATACTCCAAGTACCCCTCGAGTATATCTGGAGTCCCCTTTTTGCCTAATTTAATTCATTCACATTCCACATTAATTTAAATTCTATCAAGAGACATTTGCAAAACATTATTTCAAGTGCATGCAAGCACATTATTTTCTCTGTTGACTCCATTTAAGGCACTGATGATTTATGTCTTTTGATTATATATATATTGAGTGTCATTACTGTGCTTATATGCTTTAAATCTTGCATCTTATTATATTTTGTTTCCACTGGTTAATTTCAAAACTCCTAAACAACTTAATCAATATAACACCATCACACTAAGTAATTAGCCTTAGTAACTTAATAGGGTCTACCCCCTTGGCTTCGTTAGGAGTTGAGCCTAAATGGAGGAGTCAAGAACAAGGTGACAGCCTTGACTCAAGACTTGCCCCTAGGGACACACCGAGTGGCTTGAAGATTTCTGCCATGTAACCCAGGTGTGTGAAAGGAGGCAACAGACCTATTAGTGGTCATTGAGGAATCTAGAATATTAAATGGTTGTATCTTATCCCATTTTAATGCGGCGTTAATAAATCTCATTCCCAAGGTGGAAAATGTGACTGAGTGGGAAGATTTCAGAACCATATCGTTGTGTAACTGCATTTACAAACTAATTGCTAAAATCATAACTACAAAATGGAATAATTTTCTATCTGCACTGATCTACGAAGAACAATTTTCTTTTATTAAAGGTAGAAAAATTCATGATTCCATTGGCATCACTTAGCAGGTGATGCACTCTTCCAAAGTTAAGAAGTATCATGCTTCCACTACCAAATTTTACCTCACAAAGGTTATGACAGAGTAAACTGGCTATATCTTAGGTTGGTCATGCTCTAGGTTGGATTCAATCTTTAGTTGGTTAATTGGGTTTTCTCATGTATTTAATCAATATCCTTCTCTCTCCAAATAAATGGTTCAATTTCTGACTTTTTTAGGTCTATAAGGGGACTTAGATAGGGGTGCCCCATGTTTCCCATTATTTTTATTTTGGTTATGGAAGGTCTTGGTGAGGAAATCACATAAGATTGCAATAGAGGAATTCTAAGAAGTGTAAGAATTGTTGAGAGAATCAATCTTTCTCATTTTTTTTGTTGATTATATCCTTATGTTTTCCGATGGCTCCAAACGAGACATATCAAACCTTAAATCTATTCTATATATATTTTTAGAATCCACTGGCATGAAAATTGTTGATCTTAGATTTGTTATCATTTTTGGAAATTAAATTACTCATTTAAACATATCTTTTATTATCTTTTAGCATATTTTATGTCACATAGATCACTATTTATCCCAAGTATGTATGAATTTAAGGTTTATATAAAACCCATTTTTTATTATCATTTTATGATTTTATTAAATAATTTTGACATTATTGAAGCACATTTGATATATAATTGATTTATATATTTGTTTGCAGATTATATCATCTTTTTGGGACAAATTAACAACAAGTACTCATTCAGGTTTCCATGCACACAACACGTCCAACTTGTCATCCAGCTCACTATGAAAAATTCATTGGTAGTTTTCCAGGTGTTAAAACATGTTACTGCATACTTTGGTTCTAAAGCGCACAAGAAAATAGACACTCTGTTCATCCTAGATCTGTGCCTACCATATCCAGCTCACAGTCCAACTCGTTGTTCAGCTTTTCCTCCAAATTGCTAACGAGATTGCGCGCTATTGAAAATCAATTTAAGGCATTAAAATGTGAAACATCCTACAAAAAACCCCCTATCGACGTGTTTGGGTAATGAAGCTCGCGTTCTAGATAATCCACCAGCTTACAGCCTCCTTTGTCGACACCTCACCAATAGACCACACGCTGGGTTCATGTATTAGTTCATGTTCTAGAAAACTCATCGTGTACTCTCCTTTGCTTGCAACTAGTCCACCTGCTGCACTAAGGAAGGAGCCGTGTGCCACATCTAAAGACCATTTGCAAGGAAGAAGGATCCTGTGCATACCCTGTCCAATGATGAGAACCAGACTCGTGCTCACGAAGGGAAGATCATGTGCGTTGGCCTGTGACTAGTTAAACACCTTAATAGTCGACTAAATTTAGAGAGAAGTCGACCACTAAAGGGTCAAATTGCTCATATCTGTAAACAATTATATATATCAACCTCTTTGTGAGAGCTTAGTTAACTAGAAAAATTAAAGGAGTTGATGATTTTTACTTGTTAGACAATCATTTTTGGAGAAGAACATTGTATTTTTGTTCCATCGTTTGAATACATATTTGTATGATTTGTTGTTGACAATTGCGTTTGAGTAGAAGTTCGCGAGGCACCACCCCTGATGGCTGAGAGGGCCCCTCATCAACCAGATGTTTCTTTCAATTTTCTTGTTTATTTCTTTTATCTTTTTGGTTGTAGCTAGTTTAATTTACAGTTTGTTTTATTAGTTCATTTTCTTGTAATGCATTTTATTTCTGAAATTAGATAGTTAACTGCGTGAATAGTTTGCTTTTGAATTTGTTTTCAGTCATTTCATTTCCAGTTTATTGTTCAGTATTTACAAGCAAATAGAATAGATTGGTTTTAAATTCAGTTATGTTTATTTCCTTTCTATTTTAAGTTATAAGTTTGTGCAATTTAAATTTCAGTTTGTTTATTAGCATGCAATGTTTCTTTATGTTCATGAATTTGTTTAAGTTTATTTCACTGTTAAATTTTCTTAATAAATAGGTTTATTTATTATCTTTATTTCTTAGATTTACCTCTGCATGAATTCAGCTGAAGACTAGATCATTTAGGTTTTTTTTTTCATTTTTACTATGCAGACTATCATTCAGACAGCCTATTTAAACTGCCATTCGACCACCCCTTTCAGACCTACAGCTCAGTCTATCATTCATCCCTAGTTTCATTTTTAGTGTTTTTAGTATTTTAAATGTGTTTTGAGATTGTTTTCAGTTCTGTTTCTTTAATGTTTGAAGTATGTTTTGACTGAGATAGCTAGATGATAGTTTTATTTAACATTGAAGTTAAAGTTAGAATGTTTTAGGTTATTTATGAAAGTTTTATCATTTTCTTTACTTCTTTTTCACCTTGAATATGTGTTAAGCTATCTTTTGTTTTATTTCTTGAATTTGTTTCTGATTTCTTTACTGATGTATTGTTTTTTGTTAATTCTTTTTTTTGGGTGTTATAATGCCTATATTAATTCACCTAATATTTAATTATTGACCGGGGTTGGTAGGCTTCGAGTTGGTACAAAATATATGCGAAGGTAGAGGGTGTCGTGTAAATATTTTAACAAACAAAATATCGAAAGATCTTTCAAAATGAAAAACTGAGTCAAACTCCTAAGAATGTAATTATTAATATAATTGAACCAATACAAAACATCAAACTAAAAGAAGATCAATCTATATTACTTTATTTAACAAATGAGAATACAATCACCACTTTTTATGACATAGTCTATTTAGTGACTTCAAAAACTAACTATGAAAATAAAGTGTACATTTGGAAATGCAAGTATAACAAATAAATAATTTATAAACAAATAAATCCTAACTAAAAAGGATACTATCAACAACTGCTTAAAAAGAGTAGGATGCAAAGAAAACTTAAATAAGTGAATGGCAAACTAAGTAAGAGAAACAAGTAGAAAACTTAATAAAGAAACTGAATTCTATCCTACAAGTCTCTTCTGGTAATCATACAATGAAAAATGATACTATTCCTAAAGATAACACTACTAATCCTAAGTTTTACATGCAAATGGATAAATTAATCCAAAAGCTTAATTATAAAACAATAGAATAGTAAGCAGAATTAGAAACAAATAAAAGAAATAGAACATACCCTAACTCAAAAGCATGTTCAAATGGAAAAGAGGTAGAGAAAAGAATAAAACTTTAATAAATAACCTAAAAAAATCAAACTTATAGTCTAAATAATAAATAAAACTGTTATCTAACTATTACAGTCAAAGCATACATCAAATACTAAAGAACTAGAACTTAAAACAATTTTAAAACACATTAAAAACAAAAAAAATAGAACTGCGAGCTGAATGACAGACTGAACTGCAGGTCTGCAAAACATACTAGAAAACAAACTAAAAGGAAGGTCAAAATGGCAGGCTGAACAGACTGTCTAAATGAAAGTCTGTATAAAGAAAACTGTATAAAATAACCTAAATGGCCTACTTCTCAGCTGATTTTATGCATATGAATATCTAATGCATAAGGAACAGTAAATAAACCTACCTAATCATCAAATTTAGCAGTAAAATAAACTTACACAAATTCATGAACATCAAGAATCATTGCTTATTAATAAACAAACTAAAATTCAAATTGCATAATCTTATAACAGAGAAGAAATAAACAGAACTTAGTCTATTTAAATTGATAAAAACAATCTACTCTATCTTCTTATGAACAAAACTAAATAATAAGTTGGAAATGAAATGATAAAAACAAATGGAAAAAAACTATGTGCACAATCTAGCTATTTAATTTTGGAAATAAAATGCATTGCAGGAAGCAAATGAAACAAACATTTATAGTAACTTAATGAAATAAACAAACTAGAAATCAAAACTGAATTAGCTACAAAGAAAAATAAGGAAAACAAGAAAATAAAACCTCTGGTTGATGAGGGGCCCTCTCAGCAATCAGGGATGACTCCCGGTTAGCGCTTACACTCACAAAATCATGAATAACGAAATGTAGAACTTCTATTAAAAATATTGAACAATATTACAGCTTTCTTCTCACAGAAAAATGACTGTCTAACTAATGAAAATGATCCACACCCCACACTCACGCAGAGGATGGTATTTATATTGTTTACAAGAGATGAATAATTCGACTCTTTAGTGGTTGACTGCTCTCTAAATTTAGTCAGTCATAAAGGCTATTAACAAATCAAATCCTAGTGCACATGTATCTTCCTTCTCTTTTGTGAGTCAGGTTCTCTTCATCGTGATATGGCATGTGGGATCCTTCCTTATCATGGCTGATGGAATGGTGTCAAGCAAAGGCAGCATACATAGTAGGTCTTCTAGAATGGAGACATTCCACCCTTTAAACATGTGGGCAACAGGTAGGTTACAAATCTATTCCATCCTTTAATGCATGAGATTGGTTATTAACAGCACGCAGAATAATTAGCGATTTGGACAGAAAGTTGGATAGCGAGCTGGAAGGTGAGCTACGTCGTGAGCTGGACATCGAGATGGATTATGAGCTGGACAATGAGCTGCATCATAAGATGGATAGCGAGTTGGATGTGTTGTCTTTTTGTTTGTCTGTTTGCGTACTTGTTATTAATTCTCCCAAACAGACTATATAACCTGCAAATGAATATACACATTAAGTAACATATCACATATGCTTTAAATAATGTTAATTTAAATCAATAAAATCATAAAATGACAATAATAAATGGATTATATATAAACTTTTAATTTATTCATACCTTGGGCTAAATGGTGATCTACGTGGTAGAAAATTGATAAAAAGATAACTGAACATATGTTTAAATGAGTAATTTAATTTCCAAAAATGATAATAAATTTGGTCTCAACATTCCGCCAAATCAGAGAAATGCCAAGTCCCACTGAGCAAAAAAAAAGAGATCGCACTGTCATAGTGAACTTTGAGACGTGAGCTAACAACGGGCATATGCATAAATGAGTGAGTTCATAAGGTTTATAATTAGTTCAACCATATCCAAAGTAAACTTTGGATAGGTTGAACGTATGATACAAAGACATAAATCACATTTATGATAAGATTGATCAACAATAAAATTGGTCATTTGATAATTTACATGCATGATTGGGTAAAAGGATAGGGTTACTAAGAGTGAAATGATAATTTAAAAAAACTTTTAAGGTCAACACATTCACATGGAGGTAAAAATTATTTGTCAAAAACAAAATTTGGTTAGAAAATTTTAATCATAAGTGTTGTAATATCATCAAGTTTTATTAGATCGTCATTTGGTATTTCATTTGGACCATCATTCGATCCTTCATAAAGTTATGCTTCATGCTATAACCAAGTTCCACTGCTTAAATGATATTGAAAACAGTTATCATTTTTCAGAGATAAATAGATCTATCATAAATAAATAAAATAAAAACAGTCTAATTTTTCTTAATCCTCCCCCCCCCAAACCAAAGATATGGCATGTCCTCAAGCCATGAGAGAGAAGATTTGATTGTTCCAGATAAAATAAAAAGTGGTATCATGTTGTTTACTATTTTGTAAGAAAAAGAAAAACTAACTAGTAAATCGAAATGATGTAGATATGTATATTCATGAAAAATATAATAGTTCTTAGAAAGACCACTTGAATGTTTTTTTTTAAATATAACTGAAAGAAATGCCATAGAAAAATCTGGTAATCCGTGACTTATTTAAAGATATCTTGTCATCACAAAATATTTTAAGTTTACCCAGAAATGTGTGAGATTTAGAGCTATGGGTCCCATTTCTAAGATAATTATATCCTAGATATTGATTGAATTAGATGGATGGATCCAAGCCCTACTTACAACCATTCTCTAATGACATCATAAATAATTGTCCTACACATGTATTTATATATATTCTGGTTTTTAAATATATTATCATTTTTCCGAACCATGTGCATAGTGGTGCATTAACCAAATCTCTTTTACCCAATATTGCCCCACTGCCAGCAGGCTTGTTCAGTACCCCAATGGGTTTATCTTCGTACCATGGAAGCATAATACCGCTGCAATGGAAGCATAATACCGCTGCAAGTGAGCCTGTTCAGTACCCCAACGATTTTACTTGCATTTATCGAGCTTCCTTGTTTTAAGTTTTTACTTAGCATTGACCCACTACTAGAAAGCCTATTCAGTGCCCCAATGGGTTTTCCTTGTATAATGATATTAAATATATTGAAGACGATTGGTACTAGAGCGTGTTAAGTCCTTCTAAACACATAATTCAATTTTGTAAAATAAAATTATAAGTAATTTCATAATGGCCTTAACCATAGATCATGTCAAAAGAGAATAACTTAAAGTTGTTCTTTGTCCTTACAATCCTTCTTCTTCATAAAAGATAAGTAATGTTCCCCACAAGCATAAATTCCACTTACTCTTGAGTTATCACCAAAATACTTGAGAGACGAGTTTTGATAACAAGTATAAGATGAACTAGTTAATCCATAGGCATAAGGTGAGATTTTAAAAAGATGATAATGACAGTAGGTCTATCAAGCAACTGCTCAAAATAGAAAATCAGAAATATAGTCTGAATCAAAATACCAAAAAACTATTTGAATCATAAAAGAAACAATTTAGAGTGATATATAGAGAATTGTTTTTAATTGTCAATATAAGTTGTAAATTTCAAAAGTACCCCAAGAAAAGTTAAGATACTTGATGAGTTTTTTAGTGTACTTCCCTTTTCTGAATAATACTCCATGAGATGCTTATATAGATAAAGTGTTTCTACCCAACTGCAAAACCACTTGTTAGATGACCCATATTTATTTATAAAAACATATAAAACATTTAGAGTGATATATAGAGAATTGTTTTTAATTGTCACTATAAGCTGTAAATTTCAAAAGTACCCCAAGAAAAGTTAAGATACTTGGAATTTTTTAGTGTACTTCCCTTTTCTGAATAATACTCCATGAGATGCTTATATAGATAAAGTGTTTCTACCCAACTGCAAAACCAATTGTTAGATGACCCATATTTATTTATAAAAACATATAAAACATTATAGAAAGGAAAAGAGTCACCTGTACTACGCTTGTTAGAAATGGCTCTTATTTATTTGATAAAACAAAAACATATTTACATAATATCCTATTCTACTTATAAAGAGAGAAAACAATTATATTAAAGTGTATGAATCTTTCCAATGTAACCAAGTTCGAAGCAAAAATAAAAATATACCTTTATCCACATACAAGAAAAATATAGCAGTGATTGTCTGGATACAAAGAACCAAGCAACCCGTTTGATTTAGTAGAAATAAGCATTGAAGGAGGGGATGGTACCGTGTCTTGGTTGCCTCTTGGAACTATACTTCAATGTAGCTTATGTATTCTAGGTTCTCTTCTTTATTTGTTATGTCACGAGGTCTTTCATCAAACCCTAGAATGTATACAGAATCTATGTTTAGTGATGGGGAATATTCAGGTTCTAATGTTTGTCCTTCATCAAATGAGATGCATTCTATGTCGATCTTATCTTCTAGTGTAAAAGGCCAAGTAGAAACTTCATTTTCTTGTGTATTGTCTATGACTCCTAGACCTACCACCTCTCGAGGTCTTAAATGAATTTCTTGTAATAATGTTGTTGAGGTAGGTGAGGTGGGTAAATGTTGCAGTGCAACACTGTAAGCATATTGTACTACTTTATTATTGTTAGAATGTGGAATAGATTGAACAGGAATGTGCGTAGGGCATAGAGGAATTTTATGAGAAGGTGTTTTTGGTCGACGTAATTGATTGGCTTGTGTAGTTAATCCTGCCTGGAAAATTTGTTGAAAATCTTGTGGAAAGTGTAGAGGAACAAGAAGTGTTGCAACATCCGAGAGAGTATCCCTATGATCATAAGATGAAACAAAAAGGATTTGTGAACAAGGTTGATAAGGGTTAAGATGAGGCTGCAACGACTGAGAAGAAGGTATATTCTTACCAGTCTTGAATTTTCCTCTTGAATACCTTCTACATAATTCACAAACATCATCATATGATAACTGAAATACATCACATGTTCCCATCAGATTTAAAATTTCTAAATATTCATTTTTTATGCCTTTGAGTAAAAAAATTTTCAAGGTATCCTTCTGTGACTGTATTAGTTTTGATCTCTGAAGGTTGCATTGAAAGCATTTGACATATTTTTCCAAAATTTCTTCTTCTCCCTGGGTTATTTCGAAGATGTCCTCCATGAATCTGCAATAATATTGGTATCATTTTAAGAATATATGTTTCATATATTCCCAATTTTGAATGCAATTCCCACCTAGGATCATGAAACATCGGAGGGCTGCACCTTTCAAGGTAAGAGGAAATTTTTTTATATTTTTAACACCATATCCTCTATAGAGTATTTCCAATTGAAATAAAAATTCAGCAGGGTCTTCATTCTCTAGTCCGTGAAAATTTGGTAAAATGGATGGGGGAACGCGCTATATTTGTGCCACTCACCCTAGATCTGTAATAGGGAATTCAAAGGTAACAACTTCTTCATCCTTCTTCCCTACCATATCTTTACACAACATAGGTAGTTATTCATGTATTTATATTAAGGTTCCTCTTTTGAATGTTCCTGTCAGTTTGTTACCAAGATGGTTGGTGCTTACAACACCACTAAGTGATTTAAATGTCAAAATAAGTCACACACTTGCATGAAATAAATAAACTCATGCTAACTCTTTGTATAAAAGAAAGAAACAGAATACTGAAAGGAAATGGGTGTGGGGGAACTAGTTTTAGTGTATCTACCTTTAGAATCTCTAGGTCTGTTCATGAAAAAATAAACTAAAGAAAATCCTATGATACTACTATTGTTGGAATTGGGGGCGCCTGTTATAACAGATGCGTAGGTTCTTACCTCTCGTCTTACCACTTCCCCACCACCAGCCTATTATTAAACTTCAAAAGGAAATTCTATTTATTCTACCTTACAAAACAACTCCCTGGCAACAGCACCAAAATGTTGGGTGTTATATGCCTATATTAATTCACCTAATATTTAATTATCGATCGGGGTTGGTAGGCTTCAAGTTGCTACAAAATATATGCGAAGGTAGAGGGTGTCGTGTAATATTTTAACAAACAAAAGATCGAAAGATCTTTCAGAATGAAAAACTAAGTCAAACTCCTAAGAATGCAATTATTAATATAATTGAACCAAGACAAAACATCAAACTAAAATAAGTTCAAGCTATATTACTGTTAGCTGGAATATTTCACCTCTTGCGGACAGTAAGGTGTTCCACTAGTCTAAATGGTTTAGATCCAGAACAAATAGAGGACAGAGGTTGAAGACTCTCCCTAGACGCTGTAGATATCTGGAATACAAGGATTTGATAGCCCACTTGTGTACCTGCAATCAAGCTCAACACGAAACATATCAAAGAAACCAGAATATGATCTAATAATCTATGCTAGTGACTAAGGAATCTAGCAACATATATGCGAAATCACAACAACAACAACATATGTGGGACAGAAATCAACTTGCATTAAAGAATATGAAGA
>LPNX010210530.1:81198-103822 GCA_001517045.1 Pseudotsuga menziesii
TGCATTTCCATGAAACTAGACCTTATCATCCCCAAAAGCTCCGACTCTAGCTCTCTATGCTCTCTCCAAATGCTCTTGGGCCAATGGTAAATCCAGCAGCATAATAATACCTCAAGTGTTCTCTCCTCAACCATGGCTATGAGCTCTTATTTATAGGGATTTAATGGATAGAGATGGTTGAGAAATTAGTGGGTGAGGTGGCTTCTAAGATCCTAGGATGAGGGATCTCGAGATCAACCAACCCAAAACAGTAGGGATAAGGTAGGACATGAGGCTTATCAACTAGAAGCCTCGAGAAACTTCTCTTTTTCCCTTTTTACCCAGGGTACCACATTTCTTCTTCTATGACAGAGCGGTTCTGGTAATAACCGCTTATGGACCAAGGACAATAAGCGGTGGCACCACTTATGGGCAACAGATGATGGTCGATGCAAATAGGGGTACCGCTCCTGGATAAAGAGGCATGTGCGGTGCTAGGAATTTGTATGAAAGATTGATGAAAAACCATTTAGTTTCCACTCCAGAAGCTGGGATTCAGGGCAAGTAGGTATGTCAAATGTCTTATCACATGATGGTGACAGGATTTTGGTATAACAGGATGCCCCCCAAAGCATGAGTCTTAGAGAGATATGATAAACAAGAGATTTTAGAACAAGTCGTTGCAAAGAGATGAAAATTTCGGCTCGATCGGAGCATGTTGTCAAGTAGGCATCTGTAGTACATCGATATGTTGACTCATAGACACAAGTAACCAAACTAATAGCTGCAGAGCAATACAAGGTAGATCCATGAGAGGAATAAACAAGCATGGCCACTAGAATACAATGTAGATCCATGTGATAGAGGACTCAAACTTGGACATAGCTACTAGACATACAACATAGATCTATGTCATACAGACACAAATTTCACCATAGCCACAACCATACAAATGTGGATCCATGCTAGATGTACAAAACTCCATTGCAGCTTGGGGAAAAAGAAATGAGTGCTTTAAAAAAATACCCAGGGTCTTCGTCTCGTCTTCCACAAAGTACGATTCTATCCATGTGATTACAATGATCTGAAGTTGAACATGGTAGAAACCACTTGATTACCGGTCAATGATGTGAACTGTTAACAAGTGCGAGGGAGATCACCATTAATGTCAATGATTCCCAAGGTACTCTAGTACAATCTACTGAGTGTGAATAGATGTCCTGATGTCGAACACCCAGTCAATTCTATCGATCAAAGTTCAATCATGTGAACCTATGTCGAGAGCAAGAGAATCTGTCATTAAGGCATACAGATCTCAAGGTACTAATTATTGTTTCTAAGACTATTTCCCAGATAATGAGCTGATGTCGATGGGAATAGTGCCGTCGAAGGAGGGCCATGATGAGTCCCACATCAATGACACGAAACTCGAAACATAGTTCTGGAATGATGTGAATGTAGTAACCATATGACTGACTCAAAGATACTGACACAAATACTGTGTAGACTGCGGAGGTAAAAATTCTTCAAATTCCCCTTGAACATCGGGCGACACAAAAAAATGACTTGGCACCATGACTAAATAGGACAGACACACAATGCGATAGTGGACAATGCATTCTTTTAAAAGACTCAAAGGATTGACATGACTCATGAAAGTGTATCATCATGGAGATCAGTTGAATACCCAATTGACTGACATGATTGTGTAGACAAGCGCCATGTTCAAAGGTAATGACAAACAACTGCCATTATTTACAAAATGATTCCCTTCCCATTTCCCCCATCATGATTGATGAGTGCCTCTTTTTGGTTTTACGAGTTCAAATAGGGTAACAAACACTCGATATAGCTTATCGAAAGACAATTCCAGACTCATATGTTTTACGAACCTGAGAGAGGAGGGGTTCATTGCCAAAACAAGCCTCTCAATGTTTTATTTAACAAGTCCACTGAAAGAAAACTCGGTATCATTCATGTTTAGAGAGTCTGAACGAATATGGAAGAAGACTCCAAAGGGGTCCTGTTTCGTATGATTTATTCTATAAGGCCCAAAAAAGTGTAAAATCATACCTTAGAGAACTCTTCCAGTCATAATTGGCTAGAGTGATCCTTATTCGTAAATAGTCTGATCCGAACCAAAAAAGAGATAACCTACCGTCGAACGGATGACTCTTCAAATACTTTAACGAGCGTGAAGAAGACAAGATCGCTTGACGATCTTTTCATATTTAGGGAGCCTGAAAAGAGTTTAAAGAGGACTCCATTATAATTTTTCATGTTTGACTCCAGAGCATGAAAACGTAATAAACTAAGCTCAAACCATTTTTCATGTTTTAACCAGAGCATGAAAAATGAAAAGTAAGCTCAACACCATCTTACTGTTTTTAACGAGCTCGAAGATCAGTTGAATGAATGCTCAAGGATTGGTTTCATTTTTACACAAGATTTAAACCAGTAGGTAAACTTATGCTTGAAAAATCCCATTAACATGATATCCAGAAATTGGAACCTTTCCCTAGCATGATTGCTAGTGAAGCTTACCCCTAACATGGTTGGTAGCGGCTCGACACGCCCCCAATCTTCATTTCATTTGACGATTCTTCTTCTATACCCAACCTAAAAACCTGGTTACTAATGTGAAAATGTTCACCAGGGGGGTAGGAAGAACGAGAATCGGGTAGGCGAAAAGAAGGTTCAAGTTCTAACACTAAAGTGAAGACTCGACTCAAGGGAAGGGGATCTATTTCATTTTTACGCAAGCTTGAAGTAGAAGGTAACTATGCTTAGAACATAATTTCATTTTTATGCAAGCTTGAAATCAAAAGGTAAACTATGCTTAAGGAGATCCATTTCATTTTTTACTAGACATAGAATGGGAACTTTGCTTAGAACATTGTTTCATTTTTATGCAATCTTGAAACCAAAAGGGTAAACTATGCTTTAAGGAGATCCATTTCATTTTTTGATGAGCTTGACATAGAATGGGAACTTTGCTCAGGGAAAACTGACATGATGGTGAGGTGCTATTTCATTTTTTAATGAGCTTAACATAGAATGGGTTTGCTCAAGGAAAACTGACATTATGGTCAGAACCTGACATGATGGTCAGGTGCTATTTCATTTTTTAACAAGCTTGACATAGAATGGAAACTTTGCTCAGGGGCATCTGTTTCATTTTTTTAATGAGCTTGACACAGAATGGGAACTTTACTCAAAACATGGTTTCATTTTCATGCAATCTTGAAACCAAAAGCGTAAACTATGCTTAAGGAGTGGTTTTATTTTTTAACAAGCTTGAAACCAAAAGTAAACTATGCTCTAGACATGGTTTCATTTTTATGCAAGCTTGAAACCAAAAGCGTAAACTATGCTTAAGGAGTGGTTTTATTTTTTAACGAGCTTGAAACCAAGATTAAACTATGCTCTAGACATGCTCCTATCCAACATGATATCCAGAGGTTGGTAGGTTGCCCCCATTTCATAAAATCTAGTAGCTAAGCTCCAGTATGAAGTCCAAAGGCCGAAGCCATGCCCCCCATTTTACCTATGATGGGAATAAGCTAACTAGGAGGGGAAATAGCCATAAGAAAATGCGGCACATTTAGGGAAATCTGATTACTAGAAGTGATGCGATGGTCAGGTGTCACAAAAGAAAGCTGATCAATGGTCATAATCTTCCCATTATGGGGAAAATGAATAACTCTAAAGAGTGTGGACACAACAACCTTCATGTCATAGACATAATCATGTCCAAGGAGCAGATTAAAATCTAAAGCACCTTGGACCACCATAACATCAATACAGAGAGTTTTCCCTCCTAATGTAATAGGCAAAAGAGGAAGGATCCCTAAAGGTGCAATAGACCTTCGATTAAAAGCCAGTATCTGATCGGTGGTTGGCACAAGCTGAGGAGAGCTTAAATATTTCCAAGCAATTGAGGTTAGAATACTAACAGAAGCCCCTTCGTTAACAATAGTGGGAAGTATCCACCTAGCAGTAACATTCACAACTATCTGGAAAGGAACACTTGAATGAAGATGAGACTCTGTTAGGTTACTCCAGTGAATGGAAATAACCTCACTACTCGGAGAGGGTTCTGTCGAAATAGAAAAAATTTCCTCTTGTCGAGACCAATCAAAATGAAGCATGAAAACTTTGGCAGGTTTCAGTTCGTTCTCTACTAGAAGAGAAGAACAAGATGAAGATTTGGTCAAAGAGACTACTTCAATCTTAACGCTCTCTGATGAAAGAGCGGGATCAGGTGGAAATGACACCAACTCGACCACTTTAACTTCACTCTCCAAAGGAAGAGTGGGATCAACCACAGATAAATCTGAATTGACCACTTGGTCAACCAGTGGGGGATCGAGGGATAACTTACTATCGCTTGTTGGAATCACCTGTTGATGATCAGTAATATTTTCCAACCAACGCGAACCTTCATCCATGTTTGGATAAATAAAAGTTCGATGCATAGACTTGAAAATCAAACAAGGATACAAGACTTTACCCTTACAACCTTTTACCAATGGGTCACTGGTTGAGGGAGTATCGTCAACATGATGATCATAGGTTGATGACATAGATGGTTTGGACCTTTTAGACCACTCTTTTTGTACATGGGAGAGACCGAGACACTCCTTAAGAAGGTGTTCCCCCTTACAAAGATTACAAGGGAACTTGGGTTTTCCAGGCATTCTCTTAGAATGAGCACCATCAAGGGCAGATAGTTGTTTCTTTTTCTCTTTCTTATCCTTCTTTGTCTTACTCTTCCTTTTCTTCTTCTTCTTATCCACATGACTACTAACCATAGAGCTTTGGTCAAGTGAAGAACAAGAAAGAGATGAAGCCACAACCGATGAAGAAGGAGTTGGATTAGGTTGAGGTCGATCCACTCCTAGAGGAGAGGTGACATTTGAGACATTAGGTGTAATAGGAATTACCGGATTAAACAGCCAGACCGGTAATCCTATAGTTAATCCAGGAATATTTAGAGTTCCAATAAAGGGAGGACCAATACCTTCACTTGGAGGGAATACAAAAGGTACACCTTGGAAAGGGACCTCTTGAGTGGTAGTCCTAGATGAGGATACCATCTCTAAACTCTCTAATAACCCGCTAACTACCACACACAAGCAAGTACTACTCAAACTAAAAGCAACAAGAGAACATGTGAAAGGAGTGGATAAGAGTCAAGAATCTCATAGGACAGGCCAAAAGGATAACTCAGATGGTTTGAGGATTCCTAAAAGCGTCTCCCGATATACGTAAGGTACAAGGGAGCTCAAATCGGTGGTATCATTGTCTAATGCATAACCGTACACAAGGGGCCTTCCGATATACAATCGAGTACATGAAGTACCTTTCTATATACCTCAAGGGTATGTGAAAGGTCGTTCGATATACCAACGGTAGGTGGAAGAATCGTGCAAGTCCCGGCATGTAATGCAGACAAGTAATGACAGCTCCTATGCTTAACAACGCCCGAACACGTCTTTAACTTATCACTCAAATTGCTAAAAGTTTTAACCTACTACTACCATTAATTTTATCTTGTGTATTTAGGTGGAACCATGGAGTGAAAACTTGAAATAAAAAGGATGCACACTGATCTATATGATAATGCAATTTTTCGTCTTGAATGAAATTCTACCTAAGAGAGGGAGAGAGATTTACTTTTCTTCCCAAAAATGCACACCCAAATGCAAATGCAATTCTATCTTCTCAAACGAAAAGTAAAATATCAATGCACCCCAAACAATCTTCAAAGAAAATAAGAAAGAGATCTAGAGAACATATAACATAAATCAAAATGTTTCCTATATTTTCATGCTTGAAAAAGACGAATAAAAACTCAATGGAAAGATGATTTCACTAACGTTTCCAAACAAATCTAACTCTAATGCATGCAAATTTGATAATATATGTTTCTTCTCGATGAAAGTAAGATCTAGAATTTCAAACAATCATGCATAAAACAAGAAGAAAATCGATCAACAAACTTGCAAATAAATCAAAAGAGAGAGAAAACTAAAACTTCTCTTTGAAACAGACAAGGAAACGAAGAACCAATCTTCCCTACCAAGCACTGAAAAAATAATCATGCAAAAGGAAACAAGAATCACCCAAGCAAAGAAAGACTCAAAACAACATGGATCACTCATGCATTCCAAGTCCAAAACAAACCAAATCCTACATATGAAAATGAAATGTATTTCCAATTCCAATGAATAATATCTACAGAAAAGAGTAAGAGGTTTCAAGCAAAGAAAATAATGTAGAATCTAATGCAAGAAAAACAAGCTCTCTTTGAATGCAAAGGGAATATAACAGTCAAAGGGACTGCAGAATACACAATTCATGGCCCCTCTCGGCCATGAGGGAGCATTTTTTTTTCAAAACTACACTTCATTTTCATCAAAAAATAAGCCAAAAACACACAAAAATAAAAATAGAAAGTTTGGAACAGGGCCTACTTGGCACCACGCAGATGAAGCTGCTGAGAGGCAGTTTCAAGGAAGAACCACTCCTTGCTCACTAGATTCAGGTGGTGGCACTGCGTATTTCCCACGCTTTTCAGGTGGTGGCATCGCTCTGGATTCGGACAAGAGTTGCATACTGAGGAAGATCAGAATGATTGATACACAACTTCATTCCCCAGCAAAGTCACTAGATTTGTTAGCTAGAATATTTCACCTCCTGCGGACAGCAAGGTGTTCCACTGGTCTAAATGGTTCAAATCCAGAACAAATAGAGGACAGAGGTTGAAGACTCTCCCTAGACACTATAGATATCTGGAATACAAGGCTTTGATAGTCCACCTATGTACCTGCAATCAAGCTCAACATGAAACATATCAAAGCAACCAGAATATGATCTACTAATCTATGCTATTGACTAAGGAATCTAGCAACATATATGCAAAATCACAACAAAAACAACATATGTGGGACAGAAATCAACTTGCATTAAAGAATATGAATAAGTTTACAACCAAGCCTTAGTGTTGACATGCATCTCCATGAAACTAGGCCTTCTCATCTCCAAAATCTCTGACTCTAGCTCTCTATGATCTCTCCAAATGATCTTGGGCCAATGGTCAATCCAACAACATAACAATACCTCAAGTGTTCTCTCCTCAACCATGGCTACGAGCTCTTATTTATAGGGCTTTAATGGATAGATATGGTTGAGAAATTAGTGGGTGAGGTGGCTTCTGACATCCTATGATGAGGGATCTCGAGCTCAACCAACCCACAAGAGTAGGTATAAGGTAGGACATGAGGCTTATCATCTAGAAGCCTTGAGAAACTTCTCTTTTTCCCTTTTACCTGGGGTACCACGTTTCTCCTTCTATGACAGAGCAGTTTTGGTAATAACTGCTTATGAACCAAGGACAATAAGTGGTGGCACCGCTTATGGGCAATAGATGATGGGTGGTGCAAACAGGGGTACTACTCCTGGATAAAGGTATATGCATAGTACTGGGAATTTGTATGAAATATTGATGAAAAACCATTTAGTTTCCACTCCAGAAGCTAGGATTCAAGGAAAGTAGGTATGTCAAATGTCTTATCACATTATGGTGACAGGATTTTGGTATAACAATTACTTTATTTAACAAATGAGAATACAATCACTACTTTTTATGACATAGTCTATTTAGTGACTTCAAAAACTAACTAAGCAAAGAAAGTGTACATTTGGAAATGCAAGTACAACAACTAAATCATTTATAAACAAATAACTCTTAACTAAAAAGGATAATATCAACAACTACTTAAAAAGGCTATGATGCAAAGAAAACTTAAATAAGTGAATGGAAAACTAAGAGAAACAAGTAGAAAACTTAATAAAGAAAACTAAATAAGAGAAGCAAGTAGAAAACTTAATAAAGAAGTTGAATTCTATCCTACAAGTCTCTTCTCATAATCGTACAATGAAAAATGAAACTATTCCTAAAGATAACACTACTAATCCTAAGTTTTACATGAAAATGGATAAATTAATCCAAAAGCATAATTATAAAGCAATACAATAGTAAGAAGAATCAGAAACAAATAAAAGAAAAAAACATACCCTAACTCAAAAGCATGTTCAAAGGGAAAATAGGTAGATAAAAGAAAAAAACTTTGATAAATAACCTAAAACAATCAAACTTATAGTCTAAATAATAAATAAAACTATTATCTAATTATTGCAATCAAAGCATACATCAAATACTAAAGAACCAGAACTTAAAACAATTTTAAAACACATTAAAAACACTAAAAACAGAACTGTGGGATGAATGACAGACTGAACTGCAGGACTGCAAAACAAACTGGAAAACATACTAGAAGGAAGGTCAGAATGACAGGCTGTATAAATAAAACAATATAAAATAATCTAAATGATCTACTTTTCAGATGATTTTATGCATATGAAGATGCAATGCATAAGGAACAGTAAATAAACCTATTTAATCATCAAATTTAGTAGTAAAATAAACTTAAACAAATTCATGATCATCAAGAATCATCGCTTATTAATAAACAAACTAAAATTCAAATTGCATAATCTTATAACAAAGAAGAAATAAACAAAACTTAGTCTATTTAAATTGATAAAAACAATCTACCTTATCTTCTTATGAACAAAACTAAATAATAAGCTTGAAATGAAATGACAGAAACAAATGGAAAACAACCATGCGTGCAATCTAGCTATTTAATTCTGAAAATAAAATGCATTGCAAAAAGCAAATGAAACAAACAATTACAGTAACTTAGAGAAATAAACAAACTAGAAATCAAAACTGAATTAGCTACAAAGAAAAATAACGAAATCAAGAAAAGAAAACCTCTGGTTGATGAGGGTCCCTCTCAGCAATGAGGGGTGACTCCCGTCTAGCGCTTACATGAACAAAATCATGAACAGTGGAATGTAGAACTTCTATTAAAAATACTGAACAATATTAAAACGTTCTTCTCTCATAAAACTGACTGTCTAACTAATGAAAATGATCCACACCCCACACTCACGTAGAGGCTGGTATTTATATTATTTACCAGAGATGAGAAAGTCAACCCTTTAGTGGTCAACTTCTCTCTAAATTTAGTCAATCATAAAGAATGTTAACAAATCAAATGCCAGCGCACAGGTATCTTCCTTCTGTTTCATGAGTCTGGTTCTCTTATTCGTGATATGGCATGCGGGTTCCTTCCTTATCGTGGCTCATGGAATGCTGTCAAGAAAAGGCAGCATACACGTCAAGTTTTCTAGAATGGAGACGTTCCACCCTTTAAACACATGGGCAGTAGGTAGGTTAGAAATCTATTCCATCGTTTAATGCATGATATTGGTTATTAACAACGTGCATACTGATTAGCGATATGGATGGAAAGATGGTCATCGAACTGGAAGGTGAGCTACATCATGAGCTGGAGAGTGAATTGGATCATGAGCTGGATAGTGAGCTAGATGTGTTGTCTGTTTTTTTGCTTGTTTGCATACTTGTTATTAATTCACCCAAATAGAATATATACCCTGCAAACAAATATAAACATTAAGTAACATATCACATATGCTTTAAATAATGTTAATTTAAATCAATAAAATCATAAAATGACAATAATAAATGGATTATATATACACCTTTAATTTATTCACACCTTGGGCTAAATAGTGATCTGCGTGGTAGAAAATACATAAAAAGATAACAAAACATATGTTTAAATGAGTAATTTAATAACCAAAAATGATAATAAATCTGGGCTCAACACTTTTGTATAGATTTATCCTTTGCATGTAAATTCAGTATTGTGTGTGTTATTTTTAGCATGTTTTTAAGTTATTCCTTTTTTCGTTGTGTAATTACTGAAAGATAATTGTAGGACAGAAGTCAAAGATATATTTATTAAGTTTTCTACTTGTTTCTTCTTATTTAATTATCTTTATTAAGTTTTCTACTTGTTTCTTCTTATTTAATTATCTTTATTAAGTATTCTACTTGTTTCTTCTTGTTTAATTGATTTTATTAACTTTTCTACTTTGTTATTAATTAGGTTTTCCTTGCATCTTAGTTTCCAATTTAAAATTATTTGTTAATAGTATCTTTTTCAGTTTAAAGTTATTTGCTTATAAAATAAATTGTCAATTATTTAGTTTAATCTTTTGTTTCGGTTTAACTACTTTAATAATTGAATTCTTAGGAGTTT
The DNA here is from genome assembly GCA_001517045.1 of Pseudotsuga menziesii. NCBI lineage: Eukaryota > Viridiplantae > Streptophyta > Pinopsida > Pinales > Pinaceae > Pseudotsuga > Pseudotsuga menziesii. Next base: position 91,380 of record LPNX010210530.1, read on the forward strand.
GACTCTTTTTTCATTTTGAAAGATCTTTCGATCTTTTGTTTGTTAAAATATTTACACGACACCCTCTACCTTCGCGTATATTTTGTATCAACTCTAAGCCTACCAACCCCGGTTGATAATTAAATATTAGGTGAATTAATCTAGACGTTATAACACCCAACATTTTGGCGTCATTGTCGAGGAGTTGTTCTGTAAGGATGAATAGATAGAATTATGTATGAAGCTTAGCAATAGGTTGGTGGTGGGGCAGTGGTAAGATGAGAGGTAAGAACCTCCGCATCTGTTATAATAGGAGCCCCAAAATCCAGCAACAGTAGTAGCATAGGTTTTCTTTACTTTAAAGTTTTTAATGAGCAGACTTAGAGATCCTCAGGGTAGATTTGTTAAGACAAGAAAAATGATTGAAATCCCAACTAACTACTATAGGGGACATAATTCCCCAACTACTAACTCACCAAAAAGGTATTGAAAGACACCTATAGGAAGTATTCCTACCCTGAAACCTAAGGAGAATCTATTAGAATATCTTACTGGGGAAACCATAGAAGGAGAAGGAACCTTGGAAGGAGGTCCTAATGACCTCATTCCTGACGTAGTTCAAGAGGATCAGCCACTAGAAACCTCTAACCCTCCACTGATCATGAATCCAAATAATACAACCTTTTCACTAGTAGGGGATTTGAATTTCGTTGACTTTATTGATCCTGCCCAAGGAAAATCTCTCTTTGGAACCTCCATAGATAGATTCATCTAACAAATTGAAACTTCCATAGTAGAACCTACTATCCCTCTAGGATTCCTAGTTTAGGTGGAGTTACAAGAGTAGAGTTAGGAAACCTATTGGAGAATTTCAAAACTGATACGTTAGGGGCAATGGGTTCTCAACTAGATGCTTTATAAGCCAAGAAAACGTAGGATGAAGAACAAGCAACAACGATTATTTTTTGTCCAAGATGTAGGACTAAACATCCCCAAATGGAATGTCCATTAAACAACATCTCCGTATGTCACATTTGTATCGAAGAACATCCAACAGATAACTTCCCATCCTTTCCTAGGTTGCAAGCCATATATAAGAGTGGGGATGTAGCTGAAACATCTAGGAGGCCTTCTTGGAAACCTAGATATCAACCAGCATATTAAATCTTTCCACCACAAGCTCCACTCTAGTATCCTCCATCTCAACCACCTCAACAATGGAACAATTCAAGTTGGCATAATTTTCCACCCCAGTACCGTCATCCTCAATTTCCACAACAACAATATTGGTGATAAGGATGGAGAGGACAACCATATCCTAATTCACAACCTGTCCCTGCACCTAATCATCCTTATCCTCAGCATCAAACAAATTTCCAAAAAATTTCTCTGGATTTATGCCTCCAGATCCTTTTATCACACAACAACCTCATCATTTCCAGAATATAAATCCTCCTTGGCCGACATTATTACCTGCGCAAATGATACCTAAACCTAATATTAAACCAACTCAAGATCTCAATAACATTGAGTTGCAAACTCTTACATCATATCTTATTTCAACTGTACTTGCACATGAAATTTAATTATGGTCGGGAAGAGTTGTGAATGATAAATCCAAGTTATCGGTCATCATTCATGAACCGAATGGAAAAGAAGAAGATTCAAATGAACCCATTAATGATTCTATTTTGGAGGATGTGAACATTCCAAAGTTTGTGGTACACACCCATCCTCCGCAAGAAACCATTCAGGAGTAAAGAGTTCCTCCATTTCCAGAAAGACTAGTAATAGAAAAACCTGTAGTTACTCTGGAGTACAACATTTTGAATGAATTAAAAGTATCTGTATTAAAATCCCTCTATTACAAGATATTAAAGACATACCAATATATAAGAAGGTAATAAAGGAGATATGTATTAAACGCTCAAGGAAGAAGCAAAAGGACGCTCTCACAATTCATGTTATAGGAGAGATGTCTGAATGTATGACAGATCAGTTCTGGATTGCAAAATATACAAACCCAGGATCCCCAGTAGTGGCTATAATTATAAACAACATCGCCATCGAAAATACATTGATCAATTTAGGATCCTCTATTAACATGATGACCACCGCAGTTTTAGAATTTTTACAATTAGGACAATTTCTCTGACCTACTCCTTCCATCCTAAAAGTAGCAGACCGTACTACGGTAAAACCCGCTGGAGTCTTGGATGACATTGTTGTATTAGTAGCCTCATGGGAATACCCTGTTGACTTTATGGTCATCAAATCAAAGGATCCTTCTAAAGGGCATCCTATTATCTTGGGAAGACCATGGTTAGATACCGCAAATGATTTTATAGGATGTAGGGATGGAGATATGACTATTTCCAATGGGTTTTCCACACAAAGACTTATTTTATTCCCCCCCCCCCAGCACAACCAATAAATGAAAATTCTTGGAGGTTAAATTTTTATTTTGGGGACGAATACTTTGATAACCTATCCCTTCCTAGTGATATCTCCTTGGCACTTCAAGAGCATACCATGGAGAATGTATTAAACCAGTTTGTTTCTTCAACAACTTGTACAGATTTTCCTCAGTATTTTTCTCAATTCAATCAGATTTTTGGAGATGAGTTTTAAGAGAATATGGCTCTCTCAATTTTTATAGAAATACCTTGTGTCTTCATGATTGAAGAGCATATAGGAACCTATACCATACCTTCCGAGGTTGGCCCTAAAAAATTTCTGCATAGAAACGCAGGGTTAAGTGAAAACCAATAAGCACAGCTGCTTAAAGTTCTTAAGAAACAAGCTGGATAATTTGCATGGGAATACACTGATATGAAGGGTATACACCCTGACACCTACATTCACCATATTTATATGGATCCAAACAGTTCACCTATAAGGAATCCGTAAAGGAGGATGAATCCTGCTGTAAAGGATATCCTAAAAGAAGAATTACAAAAACTCCTTACTGCTGGTTTCATCTATCATATTTCCGATAGTAAATGGGTATCTCCTTTAGTAGTAGTACCAAAGAAATTCACATGGAAATGGTGCATTTGTCTTGATTTTAGGGAGTTAAACAAAGCTACACTTAAATACTACTTTCCTTTATCTTTTATTGATCAAGTATTAGATACTTTGTCAGGTAAACAATATTTTCCTTTCTTGATGGATATAGTGGTTACAACCATATTTTAATAGCACCTGAATATGAAGACACAACCACTTTTACATGCCCTTGGGGAACATATGCTTATCGAGTTTTTCCATTTGGCCTATGTAATGCACCTGCCACTTTTCAGCAAGTAGTCTTAGGAACCTTTTCTGATCTTATACATGACTGTGTGGAGGTGTACATGGATGTTACGGCCTATGGTAATACTTTTCAAGAATCCCTTGACAAACTCAAGAAGGTCTTGATCTGATGTCAAGAAACAAATTTATCTCTTAGTCATGAAAAATGTAAAATGTTACTGAAAAAAGGTATAGTTTTAGGACACCATGTTTCCTCCCAAGCAATTAAGGTAGATCCTGCTAAGATCGAAGTTATTGTTGGCATTCCCCCTTTGAAAAAACAAAAAAAGGTTAGAATCTTTCTTGGTCATGCATGTTATTACCGCCACTTTATTGAAAATTTCACTAAAATAGCTGCACCAATGTTTAAATTTCTTACAAAGGACGTAGAATTTCAGTGGACAGAATCCTGTCAAAATGCTTTTGAAATCCTGAAAGCTAAAATATCAATGGCACCAATACTCAGGGGTCCTGATTGGTCCCTTCATTTTCATATATCCATCGATGCCTTTGATTCGGCCATAGGAGGAGTGCTCGGCCAAAAAGAGGGACAATAACCTTATGCCATTTATTTTATTAGCAATAATTTGACTCCTGCCGAACTTAATTATAATGTTACTGAAAAAGAATTCTTGGCAGTAGTTTATTCTATTAATAAGTTTCGTCATTACATTACAGGTTATGAAGTTTTTGTGCATATCGTTCACTCCGCTATTAGATTTCTAATGAATAAACCAATTACCAATGGTAGAGTGACCCGGTGGCTTCTTTTATTGCAAGAATTTAACATTACCGTCATTGACAGACCTGGTAAAGAAAATATAGTAGCAGATTTACTTTCTCGTATTTAGCATGAAGACGATACTAAACCAGTTGACGACACTTTTCCTGACGAACATCTATTTGTTGTATCTATTCAAACCCCTTGGTTCGCAGTTATTTCCAATTATTTAGCAACTGGGAAAACACCAAACCATTTGTCCCCTCATGTGAAGTGTCATATTATAGTTCAGAGTTCCAATTATTCATGGGTTGATAATGATCTCTTCTACACTGGTCCAGATCTTATTATTTGATGATGCATGTGGGAGAATGAAATGAGAGACATCATCCATGCATGCCATGATGGACCATGTGGAGGACATTTTTCTAATAAGAGGACGACATACAAAGTCTTACATTCTGGTTATTATTGGACAAGCATTTTTAAATATGGTGCCAAATATGTAAAAGGATGCGATACTTACAAAAGAATGGGTAGACCTACGTCATTTGATCAAATGCCCCTACATCCCCAAGTCATGATTGAACCCTTTGATAAATGGGCTCTTGATTTTGTAGGACCAGTTTCTCCCATGTCTCATAAAAATAAATATATTTTAGTTTGCAAGGACTATGCCACCAAATGGGTAGAAGCTAAAGCTTTGTTTAGAGCTACAGACAAATCAGTCGTAGAATTCATATATGAAGAAATATTCACCTGGTTTGGTGTACCTAAAGAAATTGTCACAGACCAAGGTACTCAATTTACATCTAAATTAATGAAATAAATTACTACGAAATATGGGATCTGACATTGCAAATCTTCACCTTATCATCCTCAGGCTAATGGTCACGTAGAATCAACTAATAAAGTATTAGAAGCCATTTTAATCAAAACCATTCACTTACATCATAAGGGTTGGGCAGATAGGCTCCCAGAGGCTTTATGGGCCTATAGGATAACATGGAGAAACACTATTGGACATACCCCCTATGATTTAGTGTATGGAAAACAAGTCCCTTTACCTATTGAATTTCAAGTTAAAACCTTTCGTATGGCAGCACAATTAGGAATGAATTTGGATGAAGCACAGAAACAATGAATATTACAGATTAATGAGTTAGATGAGATTATACAAGATGCACTCCAAAGAACCATGCTAATACAAAATCAATGAAAGGCATGGCATGATAAATTTATTAAGCAAAAGCAGTTTAATACTAGAGATTGGACACTACTATTCGACTCACGGATTAAAAATATGGAAGGAAAATTAACTACCCATTGGATGGGCACTTACGAAGTAGTTGCAACTTTTGACAATGGGTCATTAAAAATTAAAACAATTGATGGTTCACAAATTTCCTTTGTAGTAAATGGACATAGACTTAGACTTTATCATCAACCGACATCTAAATAGGATTTTATACAAAATGTTTTGTAGCAAAATGAAATGAAATTAGTTGAAGAGGAAGTTATTCCTCCTCCTCCTGATCCTTAAAAAGTATTTTGGGTTATTATCATTTGTATATATGTAAATATGTGTGTTTCTTTGAATAAATAAGAGTCATTTGTAATAGATTGTTTACAAAGGACTCTTTTTATTTTTACTATATATGTCTTTATGAATAAATTGAATCATCTAACAAGTGGTTTTGCAATTTGATTACAAGTATTATGTCTCTATAAGTAGCTCATAGAGTATTACTTGGAAAAGGGAAGTATGTTAAAACACTTATCACGTATCTTAACCTTTCTTGGGGTACTTTTGAAATTTGTAGTTTATAGTGAAAATTAAAAATTTACAATCCTCTGTATATCATTCTTAACCAGCTCTTCTATGGTTCATATGGTTTTAGCTATTTTGATTCAGACCTGTATATTTTTTATTTGTTTTTTGAACAGCTGCTTGATAGATGCACTTTCATTATCAAATTTTTCACATTCTCATCTTACGCCTATGGATTACTAGTTCATCTTATACTTATTATCAAAACATGTCTCTCAAGTATTTTGGTGATAATTCGAGAGTAAGTGAATTTTTTGTCTGTGGGGAACATTACTTTTTATGAAGAAGAAGGCCTGCAAGGTTAAAGAACAGCTTTAATTTATTCTCTTTTGACATGATCTATGGTTATGGCCATTATGAAATTACTAATAAGTTTATTTTGAAAAAAAAAAATTGGATTATGTGTTTAGCAGGACTTAACACGCTCTAGTACCAATCGGATTACATATATTTAATATCATTTTATACAAGGAAAACCTATCGGAGTACTGAACAAGCCTGCTAGCAGCATGTCAATGCTAAGTAAAAACTCAAAACATGGAAGCTCAATAAATGCAAGTAAACCCATCGGGGTACTAAACAAGCTCACTCGCGGTGGGACTATGCTTGCATGGTACCAAGGTAAACTCATCGGGGTACTAAACATGCCTGCTGACAGTGGGGAAATACCTGGTAAAAGAGATCTAGTTAATGTACTACAATGCACATAGTTCATAAAACAATGATAATATAAAGAATGTTTTTTAGAATTTATGAATAAACATGTCACGACCAATTGTTTAACATGTCATTTGAGAATGGCTATAAGTTGGGTTTGAACTTGGCCATCTAATTCAAAATATACCTAGGATGTCATTATCCTAGAAATGGGACCCATAGATTTTAAATCTCGCATACTCTCGGGTACACTTAAATATTTTGTGATGATAGGTATCTTTAAAAAGGCATAGATGACTAGATTTTCCTATGGCATTCTTTTGGTTAAATTATAATCATTCAAGAGGCCTTTCTAAGCGTTGTTATATTTTTCATGAATATACATATGTGAATCATTTCCATTTACTGGTTAGTTGATTTTTTTCTTTTTTTTTTACAAAATAATAAACAGCATAATAGAATTCTTTAATTTTTATTTTTTGGAACAATCAATTCTACTCTCTTATATGGCTTGAGGACATGCCATATATTTCATTTGGGGGGGGAGGATTGGGAAAAATTAGATTGTTTTTACTTTCCATTATTTATGATAGATCTATTTATCTCTGACAAATGATAAGTGTTTTCAAAATAATATAAGTAGTGGAATTTGATTATACCATGAATCATATTTTTACAACAAAATTAATATGAAGAATCGAATGAAGGTCCAAATGAAATACGAAATGACGATTTAAACAAAACATTGTAATATTATAGAATTTATAATTAAAATTTGCTAACCAAATTTTGTTTTTGGAAAATAATTTTTTTACCTTCATATGGATGCTTAGAAATTATTCTTATCAATTCATTATTGACAACCTTATCCTCTTACCCAATCATACATGTAAATTATTAAATGATCAATTTTCTTGATTATAAATGCGATTTATACTTTTCATGTCATATGTTCAACTTGTCTAAAGTTTTACTTTGGACATGGTTGAATTAATTTTAAAACCTTATGAACTTACTCACTTGTGTATATTCATGTTACTGGCTCACATCTCAAAATTTGCTATGACAGTGTGATCTGTTATCATTCTTTTTGCTCAGTGGGACTTGGCATTTTTCCGGTTTGGGGGAATGTTTATCCTAGATTTCTTATCATTTTTGGCAATTAAATTACTCATTTAAACATATGTTTTAATATCTTTTTGCATATTTTATGTCACGCAGATCACTATTCATCCCAGGTATGTATGAATTTAAGGTTTATAAAAAATCTATTTATTATTATCATTTTATGATTTTATTAATTAAAATTGACATTATTGAAGCACATTTGATATATTAATTGATTTATATATTTGTTTGCAGATTATATCATATTTTTGGGACAAATTAACAACAAGTACGCATTCAACCTGCCATGCGCATAACATGTCCAGCTCAACGTCCATCTTGACATCGAGCTCTCTATATGAAATTCGTTGGTAATTTTCCAGGTGTTAAAATGTGTTACTGCAAACTTTATTTTTGAAGCGCACCAGCAAACAGACACTCCGTTCGTCCTAAATCTGCACCTACCATATCCAGCTCACGATCCAGCACATTGTTCATATTTCCGTATTGATCGCTAACCATACTACATGTTGTTAAAAATTGATTTTATGCATTAAAATGTGAAACAGCCTGCAAACGTCCTGATGTCCACATGTCTGGGTAATGAAGCTCACATTCTAGATAATCCATCAGCTTGCAACCTCCTTTGTCGACACCTCACTAACACACCACGTGCTGGATTGATGTATTAGTTCACATTCTATAAATCTCATCGTGTAATCTCCTTTGCTCACCATTGGTCCACTTGCTTCGCTAAGGAAGGATTGGGGCGCCACATTTGAAGACCATTTGCAAGGAAGAAGGAACCTGTGTGTACCCTGTCGAATGAAGAGAACCGGACTCACACTGACGAAGGGAAGATGCTCTGCATTGGATTGTGATTAGTTAAACACGTTAATGGTTGACTAAATTTAGAGAGCAATCGACCACTAAAGGTTCGACTTGCTCATATCTGTAAACAATTATATATAGCAACCTCTATGTGAGAGCTTAGTTAGCTAGAAAAATTTAAAGAGTTGATTATTTCTACTTGTTAGGCAATCATTTTTGGAGAAGAATATTGTATTTTTGTTCCATCATTTGAATAAAGAGCTATATGCTTTGCTATTGATAATTGTGTTTGAGTAGAAGTTAGACAGGCACCACCCCTGATTGCTGAGAGGGCCCCTCATCAACCAGAGGCTTCTTTCCATTTTCTTATTTATTTCTTTTATCTTTTCGGTTGTAGATAGTTTAATTTACAATTTATTTTATTAGTTCATTTTCCTGTAATGCATTTTATTTCTGAAATTAGATAGTCAACTACGTGCATAGTTTGCTTTTGAATTTGCTTTCAGTCATTTCATTTCTAGTTTAATGTTCAGTATTTACAAACAAATAGAATATATTGATTTTAAATGCAATTATGTTTATTTCCTTTCTGTTATAAGTTATAATTTTGTGCAATTTAAATTTCAGTTTGTTTATTAGCACACACTGTTTCTTTATGTTCATGAATTTGTTTAAGTTTATGTCACTGTTAAAATTGCTTAATAAGTAGTTTTATTTATTATCTTTATGCATTATATTTACATGTGCACGAATTCAGCTGAAGACTAGATCATTTAGGTTTTTTTTGTCATTTTTACTGTGCGGAGTGTCATTCGGACATCTTGTTTAAACTACCATTCGACCACCCATTTCATACCTACAGTTAATTTTTCATTCAGCCCTTAGCTTCCTTTTTAGTGTTTTTAATGTGTTTTGAGACTAATTTTAGTTCTGTTTCTTTAATGTTTGAAGTATTTTTTGACTGAGATATCTAGATGATAGTTTTATTTAACATTGAAGTTAAAGTTAGAACGTTTTAGGTTATTTATGAAAGTTTTATCATTTTCTTTACTTCTTTTTCACCTTGAATATGTGTTAAGCTATCGTGTTTTTTGTTTCTTGAATTTTTTTATGATTTCTTTACTGATGTATTGTTTTTTGTTTATGGTTTTGTATTGATTTATCCTTTGCATGTAAATTCACTATTGTGTGTGTTATTTTTAGCATGTCTTTAGGTTATTCCCTTTTTCATTGTGTGATTGCTGAAGGAGGCTTGTAGGACAGAATTCAAAGATATCTTTATTAAGTTTTCTACTTGTTTCTTCTTATTTAGTTATCTTATTAAGTTTTCTATCATTTTCTTCTTATTTAATTTATTTTATTAAGTTTTGTACTTGCTTATTAATTAGGTTTTCCTTGCATCTTTGTTTCCAATTTAAAATTAGTTGTTAATAGTATCTTTGTCAATTTAAAGTTATTTGCTTATAAAATAAATTGTCAATTATTTAGTTTAATCTTTTGTTCTGGTTTAATTACTTTAATAATTTAATTCTTAGGAGTTTGACTCAGTTTTTCATTTTGAAAGATCTTTCGATCTTTTGTTTGTTAAAATATTTAAACGACACCCTCTACCTTCACATATATTTTGTATCAACTCTAAGCCTACCAACCTCAGTCGATGATTAAATATTAGGTGAATTAATATAGACGTTAGCTCTTTCGGATTTATACTTAATCCAAATGATTATACACGAAGATATTGGGTGTGGATTATTGGTAAATTCGAAAGGATAATCCACTTATGGTGTAATCAATGGTTAACCAAAGGAGGTAGACTGATTCTTGTGATTAATTCTAGAAAGTAACGCTATTTACTGGTCTTCATTGGATTACGTTCCTGCTCATATTTTGGAGAAAATGCATAAATGATCATATTATTTTTTATGGAAAGGAACTATGGAGGATAAGTCTTATGCTTGTGTCTCTTGAGAAAGAATAGATCTTCCTGAAGATCTCGGTGGTTAGGGTTTTAAACATCCCATATGTTTTGAAAATTCTTTTGTTGCAAAAGTTATCTAGAGGATTATTAAATGCGAGGGCACATGAGTTAAAGTGGTTTACATAAATTATGTATCCTCTAACTTTCGACGAATGGATCCGCTACCCCGATAAATCAAGTAGGTATGCTTCTTTGATCAGGAGAGATTTGATCAATGTTTTTGATGTGACTAACTTGGACCTTGTTTGGAAAGTGGGAAATGGACAAAATGTATGGCTTGGAAAATATCCATGGGTTGTATTTTTTTCATACCATAAGCTAACAATACAATTGATTAACACTCTCAATAATTTGGGGTTCCATTTTTTGAACCAAATTGGAATCGGGTTGGTCCTTAATTATGTTATCCATAACTGTATGCATTGGAGGATTTGAATATGGATAGGAATAGTTATATCATCTGGTAGAGATTCATAACATATCTATAGGATTCTCATATTTATCTCAAGGACCCTGAAGATGAACTAGTTTGTTCTAAAAATAATTAGGGAGGCTAATATACACCATGTATGGGTTATAAATCCATTGGAGATAAAGAAGATAACTTAACCATTTTGATGGAATTCTGTAATTTGTCATTTAATTGTTCATTGAAAATGAAACGTTTCCTTTGGTTGGTGTTGCATACAGATGTTATTATGTGGGTCATTATAAGTAAACACTTTTGGATAGGTCCTGAAAAGTTCCCTCTCTGCTTGAATTTTGAAGAAATGCTTGAGAACCTATTTATGCATTGTCATAATATAATCAATATTTGGGATCATTTATCTCAAGTCAAAGGAATCATCTTTAGATGGAACGAGTTGTATGTTTTAGAGGATCTTAAGAAGATGATACACGATAAGTATTTTATTGATTTATATGCTCTTCCAACTATAATTATTTGGTTTTTATGGATATATAGGAATCAAGATATCTTCAATGAGTCCTTAATGGATTTGGAAATATATGGCACCAAATTTTTATCTATTCTTGGTCTCTTTCTGTAGACAAAATATCCTACCAGATGCATACATATTCAAGAAGAAGTCATTGATAAGTCTTATAGTTGGGAATTTTTTGATGTGGCATCCCAAAGGAACCCTAACAAGGGGGGGGGGAGGATAAGTGTGGTCTATATTTTTTATTGCCACTATTACAAATTTGTAGATGGTCTAGGCCATTGTCTAACAATATTGTTGATTTAATGGCCATGAAGCTTCTCTTACATACTTCTATAAATCATGATATTTTGAAACTTCAAGTGTTTCGTGACTCCCATCTGGTTGTGAATTAGTTTAGATATAATAACTCCACCAAAATAATTCATCTTGTTGTTATCTATGAAGAGATTCTTACACTTAGTGATAATTTTTGAGGAAATCATCTTTCATCTTATATACAAAGAAATGAATGCTATGGAAGGCCAACTCTCTTAACTAGGCTTAAGGGAAACAAATGGGATGTGGTGTCTATGGGATAAAACTAATGATACTCTGGTGGAACATGATATGGGATCATTTTGGGTATAGAGTTAAAAAATATTCTGACATGGACCTTTTATGAGAACTTATAATGTTTACTGATGTGGAAATTGAAACCAGTGTTAGAACAATTACACTCACATCAATTTCCAATTACACATGCAAAATTACTCACAAAAGAGACTGAATATGGAGCTGAACACTAATTTGTATTGAATAAGTGTACAATAGCCAACCCTGTGAATTCATAGGCTACCACAATAAATAATTACATGAGGGATTCGAATGCATGAAGATGCCATTCGAATCTAGTCAAAAGCAGGCTTACTAAATCTAAGCAAATCCCCCATAGGTGCATAAAGCAATTTCCAAAACTGTCTAGGAGCTCACAAATTGGAAAAATAAATTAGGCAAGCTAACAGTGGATGGAAGGACAACTCATACATGCTTTTCATAGGAGAAAAGAGTGGAGGATGTGGAGGACAAAAAACAAGTTAACTTCACCTAGTCAAACTTTCCCAA
>LPNX010210530.1:103931-195886 GCA_001517045.1 Pseudotsuga menziesii
CAGGCATGTGCTAGGGAGGCCAAGAATAAAGCAGATTTGATTCCAGGAGGTTTCCCAAGTTCTCCATGACTCAAAATTAGCAATTTTGACCACTATGGATGTGTAGATGACAACTTGCATAAGGTGGAATATGGAAACTAGGCAAATAAGACAAAAATGGATTAATTAATGTCTAAGGTAGCTAACTATGGGTTGATTATTCTAACAACTGAAGAGATTTTTTATGACATTTTTAAAAGTCAGAGCTAATATATGGTTTATGAGAACCTATTTTTTGATCTCTCTATAGTATAACTAAGCGTGAATTTATTTATTTAGTTATTGTGGATAGTAATCTTTGTAGCTTTCTAATGCATGGCTAATGACAATATCAATCATATTTTTTGGTAACTATTTCTATTGAATAACTATGTTTTGGAGGTATACTATATTGTAGCTTTGGATATTTATCTTTGTAGAAATATATGGAAAGATATGACTGTATAGTATTTGTAGAATGTGTTGTATTTAAATTAATAAAAGGTGATTTTTTTCCACAAAAATTAGTACTAATTATTATTGAACAGTATGTCCTTGAAGAAAGTTGATAAAAAACCTGGAATTACATGTGCATGTTTTATTCACACCTCCCTCATGTGTCTGGCTCCCTTGTTCCCTTTTCATAAGTGTTAGATAATGAAGGAGGTCTGAATATCTTACCATAAGTGTTAGATCATGCAATAAATATTATAGAATAAATAACGTGTTTGTAATTTAATTCCATAAACTAGATATCATTCCTCTGGATTTTTAATTTAATATGATAATTGCAGCACGCCTCTTGGTTTTATATTTGATTTAATTCCATACAATACATTCCATTCATTTGATATCTCTAAAGTATAATACTATAATATGTCCCTTATCCCAACCACTTAACTAACAATGGTAACTACTGGGTAGCAAGTCCTTGCCAATAATCATTTTTTATTAACGAATTTAGAATGTCCTTTGATATCAAAATGCACTTCCTCCATGAATTTATCGCTCTAATTGTTTTAGTTCTCAATCAAATGATACCGATGAAATTTGTAATACCCCAGTTGTTAAGCTTCGGACTTATGATCCTTCATGTGACTTATGTTCTTTTTCATTATGGACTTATGATAATTTGTATGATTGTGGACTTATGCTCCTTTGCATGATTAAATTTATTAAGGACTTATGATTAATGTTTGATAACTTGACTTTGGACTTTGGCACTATTATTAATGTTAATGTTATTACTATCATATTTGTTATATTTGAATGTTGTTACTATGGATTAAATAAACAAATGTCTCAGCAAAGGAAACTAAAAGAGTATCGAGGACCATGATTTCCACAAAGTGAGGGGTACTGGGGACATCCCCTACACCTTATTACTTGTTGTTGTATTAAGTTTTTCCATCCCAATTCATATCTGCACCTTAGTGAGATTAATAATGTTGGTCACCCTAACCTTGTACAACGGACCCTATTCTCAATAATTATGGACGATGGAGTTAATATTGCATATTTTGCACACCTTAGTTGGCACCTCTTTCCTAGGGAACTCTCCTTTGGAAAATATTCCCTCACATTTATGTGTTTTTGTTCATTTATGAGTCCTTTTCCTAGTTTTAAGGGGTTGTAAGCTATTTTATAGCTTCCATTGTTATACACCATGCATTGATGATCCTATTTTTGTGATTCTTGATATTTTTGACCTTACTGGATGCCATCTCTCACCTATTTTTACCTCAATATTTCTTAACCCCCTTTATGCATTAGTGTGCCTCCATGTGCTTTTCATAGCTCCACTCCTTAGTTTTTGGTAATTCCTCATCATGGTGCTAATTCAACAAAGGGAAGCTTTTCACTAAGCCACCACTCCACTAATTCAAGGTAAGCATCCATGATGAAGCTGAAACCTTACCTCTCTCTAATTTGGGTTGATACCTTTGGGTTATAGCTGGCCTCCTTGTGCTATAAATTCTAATTCCCTCTCCTTGTTGAAGTTAATCTTGAGATTTGAACCATGTGACTTGTGCTATATAACCGTGTTGGGAATGTTGATATTATTGAGAGTGTGTTGAGAACTAGAGTGAGTCTATTTGTTTCCCTTTTCTTCAATTATATCACTCTAGTAGTCTATTTTCTCACACATTAAGCCAAGAAATGGAAATGGAGAGCTAGGTCACATCCCATAGGCAGTGGAGACGAATAGGAAAGTAGTATTGGGAAGCATTATTGTTCTCAAAAGAGGTAGTTTGAGCATAATGAGACTAAGTCAGTCTCTACCTATGGATCCATGGTCTTAGTTCGGGGGTGACCTGCTCAAGCGAGGAAGGATTGACAGTGTCTACAGCTGGGAGGAAAGTTGTCCTACTATAGCCAGTTGACCATATTTTGAGATAAGTATTTCTCTTATGTTTTTTTGTCATTGCATTATTTTATTTGGTATATGTGAAATGGTGGTTGATTGGTTGTTTGAGTATTCATGTATTAAATGTTAGGATCTGCATGGAGAAAGGATGAATCCAATATAATATGGAATTGAGTTTCTATTCTTCTTACCTTCTTTCTATTCTTCTTCTTCTTAACCATAAATTGTAATTTTGGCTCTATTGTATTGAGACTAACGCAACCATATTAAATGTTTCTCCCATATATGCTCATTTCTGCATTGTGAGAACTATTCCATTACATCCAGAGTAGTGTTTCTAGCAAACAACAACTTTCACTTCATTGAAAAATCTTTCTAGGTGACCAAGATATGTTTTTTTTGGTCCGACAATTTTCTAGTGCCAAGATGAGCGCACCTGTCATTTTACTATAAATGTTTTGTTTACATATTTGCTCATAGATCTAGACCTGAGGATGAGTGATGTATTCTATATGTAAAAGTAATCAATGTTTGGAGGGTGGGATCCATATGATATGAATTTTATTAGTGAGAGATGATTGTAGGAGACAGTCATCGGGAACTGATTCTGAGGACTGTAGTTGCAGCTGGTGTTCTTTATTTTCTTTGGTTTTGGTGTGGCTATAGATTGTAGCCTATGTATGTTCCATGGTATGTATTTTTACTTAGTTTTATCCTCACTAACAACATATACATAACAACAATGAAAAAATAGATTAATTTGCAAATAATTAATGACATCAATACTTGATTATTTATAAACTATGCTATCAAACAAACCAAACGTACATAAATCAATTATTCACACTGAATATGATGTCTATCATGTTTTATTCATGTTCTTGTTTCAATTATGACCCTTATCTATTGCTTTGGAAATTATTAATTGAGTGTCGCAATAAATAATTAAGTGCCGCAACTTTAGTTATAATTCAATCTCTAGAGTTAACAGTTTTAATTATTTGGTTGAATGGTTAGTCGTGTTATTAGTAATTTATCTATATATGTTGTGCTTAGACTTAATTTAGTCTTAATTTTATCACCTTTGGCCTTATCTCAATGGTCGAGGACATTACAAGTTGTATAAGAGCTTAAGGTTTCAACACTTCGATTGTTGGGCCTTCTACGAAGTTTCAAGTCACTTTGTTAATATGCATTTGCATTAGATAACTTGGATTCATGCACCCTAATATAGTTTCACATGTGAGTTAGTTAATTAAATTGTTAGATTGAGATGGCTATGGACTTGATGTTCATCCAGTAAGGAGAAAGTTTGGAAAGATTTATATTCCCTTTGTCGAATTAGGTATATTGTAACTTAGAAATGTTGGCTAGTTAATTTACAAACTACAAGAGAAGTAATTTTAATGATAATGAACTTAGAACAATGTGTAGTTGTTGATGTAATTGTAACTTTGGAATGTATTCACTTGTATTTCTTATGTATTGTACCTCGATGTTTATTCTGGGATGTGTCTATAACGTGCTTGAGTCATGTCATGCCCCGATGTTTCGATCGGGAAGTTTCTATAATGTAAAAGTCATGTCAATTCATTATGGGTAACCCTCCTATTGGTGCAGGTTTAAAGACCTTGCAGTTGTGGGGCCCTAGGGTTATTAGACTATCCTAGTGAAGTTGACCCTAGGTGAGTCATTGTAAGTCGGGGCAATAGTCCCCACCATCTAAGTCAAGGTTAACGCTCCTTGTTGAGCAGAGGACAAAGTCCCCACAAGTTGTGGGGCACCAGGGTTATCAGACACTCCTAGAGATGTCAGCTCTATTAAGTAATTGTTAAGTGAGGACGACATGTTGGAGTGCACTTCAAGTGAATGAAGGAATATAAATAGAGAGTGAGCCTCTCTATTTAACGTACAAACACTCACTCATTGGGGCGCATGAGTGAGAGAGGAGAAGCTCTCTTAGTGAGAGAGTGAGAGAGACAGAAGCTGTGGAGATCATCTTTATGTTTTCAGGTTTTACTGCTGCCATTGGTGATCATTATATCTCTAAGGAAGTTGTGGGGATTTTTCTTTTATGGTTTCCCCGAGTAAAAATCTTTGTGTCTCTTGTCCCTTGTGTTTTATTGCTGTGCATGTTATTCTCTCAGTTAAAGATCCTAAGATCATAATGCTAGCTTGAATGATAAAAATCTATAATGGTATCAGAGCTAACCTGAGAAGAATACATTGTGAAACTGCAAAAGTGGGGGATTATTACTTTTTGGGTCTCTCTCCACAATCAATCAGCAAAAGTATGCTAGGATGAATCTCCAATATTGAAGGGCGCATCTTTCTGTCAAAGTGAAATTCGATTCCGCGCATTTTCAGTTTTGGTGCGGGAAATTAGGGATTTCTACATAAGAGGAATTTTTGAGTGAGCCCGGCATAAGATTTATCTCCTCATAAAAATCCAATTTTAGAGACCTGGATCAATATTTGGGTTGGTTGAAACTCTGGGAATGTCAAACCCTAGTTTGACCCTGAGCTAGAAAAACCCTAAATACTAAAAATGCTAAGTTTTGGTACATTCGCTATATACCGAGATTGGTGAAGGATCAAGAGCTGAACATTGCAGAGGATAAAGATAAAATATTTATTTACACTGTATCCCACATTCAGCCTTATATTCACTATATGTTTGGAGATATGATCCCTCCAAATTAGGGTTCCAGCCTCTTCCAGAATTCATCCCTAAACCAGACACCTGGGGAGAATTTCTATATCTTGGGCTACAAAGGTCCAAATGAAATTTCTGAAGATGTTCTAGAAAGGGAACAGAATTTAATTTAAGTGGACCAGGATTCATACTCATACAATGAACCAATGACACATGGCATTCCGTACAACTTCACTGTTCTGAACAGTCTTGTAACAGGTCACCTTGGGAAAACAATCATCAGTCCCAATTGGTGAAACCAATTCTGATGAAACCTATGGTGTTGGAACAGGGACATGTGAGGCTACCTCAGTGTGAAGTTTTAGACACATAGGAGTAGTAATTTTGGATATACTGCAGAAATAGTAACAAGAATTTCTGCAAGAGTAATTGGAAAACTAGGGCTTCCTCTTTTCGGAGCTTCCCTCCACTTTTTCAGAAGAGGAGTACATTGGAAAGCTCCATTTGAAGAGTTATATATTTCTATCCAATAAGATATAAAATATTCCAAGTTTTTAAAATTAGGGTTTCTCTGACAAACCCTAGATCAGCCAGCTCCGGAACCAAGACAGACACCTCAAATCAGTAAGATCTAATCTTTTTCTATTTTCATTTGAGGTCCTCATTTCAAAACGATCTATCACATCAGATTGATGATAATCTTGGTGAAGTTGAAAACTTCCAAGCATGGAAGTATATGATCTCTCTGAAGAAAATGAATTGGACACCTACATGAGTAGAGAGGTTCCATTTCCAGAGGGAGATGAGGCTCAAAGCCTTACACAAGAAGAACTTGGTCAAGGCCAAGAAGATCATTTTTTATTCAATCATAGATCAACTTGTACCACAAGTGTGTTTCCTAAAGACATCGAAGATGTTTGATTCCTTGAACAAGCTATCTGAAGGGAAGAACATAAATCAGAAGATGGCTTTGAGAAAAAAGTTAAAGAATGTGAAGATCCAGAATGCAGAACAACTTGAAGCGGTAGAAGAAGAAGTGGAGAATACAGAAGTGGTGATAGCCACCTTGAATGTTCTCCCAGGATCATGGGATTCATTCATTCGATGAATGTGTGCCAGAAGGAAGTGATTAATTTTAGTATACTTTGGGAAGAAGAAGAAGCTCGACTCATATCAAGAGAAGAGAAAATGGGAGCAACTGAAGATCAAGCTCTCACCATCCAAAGAAGACCCCTCAATCGATGAGGAATATGAAGATCTCAACTCTTGAAGAACATATTATCCACCTTAGCGTTTGGATAAGAAATGATGCTATTATGAATGAAGAAGATGATGAAGCTGAATGCTCAAGAAGGAGTCTACCCACGAAACAAATAAAGATAAGTATTCAGTTGTCATTTCATGATATTGTTTTGTTATGCATTTGTTTATATTCAATTGATGTATTATGCATCATAGGATGTTTGCATTAATGATAGTATACTACTAATATGCATGTGATTGGTAAGTAGCTCATGGTGCTATACAACTCTCCATTTCTACTTATCTAGAATGAAACCTCTTTGCTGACATATTGGATTAGTGCACAATATCAATGTTGTCCTGGTAGAGATGGAAGGCATCTAGAAAGTTTCTGTGAGATATGGATGGATGTGGTATTGGATAAAGTAGTTGCATGATCATATATTTATGCATAAGAACTTTCCAGCGTGAATATTTCTTATGAAATGTTTCTAACCATACAAATGTAGATGGAAGGCATCTAGAAATTTTCTGTGAGATATGGATGGATGTTGTATTGGCTAAAGTAGTTGCATGATCATATATTTATGCATAATAACTTGCTAGCATGAATATTTCTTATGAAATATTTCTAACCATACAAATGCATTTGACTTGTAGGAAAGATAGTGTACATAATCGCCTACAAGAAAAGAAGGATAAGACTTATTCCAAAGAACAAGTGATGACAGTTCAAGATGAAGAATAATATGATGAATGCAATGACATAATTGATGCAGAACCTTCTAGCCATGAAGAAAACCAAGAATAAAGGTTCAAGAAGAATGATGTCTAGGATGCAATATTGAGACCTGAAGAGAAGTTCATAGTTCCATCATGCAGTAGATGGAAACATCATGGGATAACACATACATAATGAGCTTGATGAATATCTGAACCTATGCTACAAGTTTTATAGATGATGACAAGCTCACACATCAGTGTGAGAAGAAATTTTGAAAAAGTTCAAGATAGAGGATCTTGGTATCCAGTGATCCTAGATGGATACATAGAATGTTAGTAGTAGAGGAAGCTACTTCTCACTCCGGTACAGAATGTTTTAGTGCATAGAGTACAAAATACAGAGGGAGTATGATGTTTCAGAGGGAGTGACTGCAGAAGATCCTAAGGTTTGACATGGTATGACAAGATGGATAGATTACTGATGACTCTAGTCTTTAATAAGAGTAGAGTGGAATCCAACCTTTGCTTCAAGGTTGAAGGCGGAAGACCAGTGATGCTCCTGTTATGTGTCGATGCACTATTTTCTAAGCATGGAGGTGTGGACTAGGGAAGTATGCAGTAGAGATATTGAAGAGGTTCAAGATGATGGACTTCAAGGCAGTGACCACACTTATGGCATCAAACATGAAGCTACTCAGTGTTGCTTCATCAGAGTCGGTTGATTCCATGATATATTATCAGATGATGTACCTGACAAATATGAGACCAGATATTTGTTTTGCTATGAACACATTGAGACATGTTCACCGAATGATTGCAAAGCATCCAGTGAGGTACCTGAAGGGTATAGTTGATTATAAGCTCAAGTATGAGGCAAATCAAAAGATTGTGTGGATTTGTATTGGGCAGGCAGTGCCATTGATAGGAAGAGAACTTCGAGGTGCTACTTTAGTATGGGATCAAGTGTGATCTCTTGGTTTGGTAGGATGGAGTCCTGCGTGGCATTGAGTACAGCTAAGGAAAAATATCTTTCCACTTGCTATTTGGGAGGTAGTATATTTCTTTTGAAAACTACTAGTTGATTTGGTTGATCTAAGTTGCATTTTTTTGTATGATTCAGAGAGGAGTAGTGATCCAGATCAAGATCTCTTGAAAGAAGGATTTCTAGCATAGATGATGAGACAGATTGCCCTCAGATGTAATCAGTCCTGGTGAAGCTCGCAGGTCATCCTTGGACGTAATCAACCCTAGTGTGATTCTATGCTAGAAATGGCCAAAGTGAAATTTGAGTACTTCAGGGAGAAGCTTGGTGTTCTTGAGATCGAGGTTCCCTCCAAGGAGAAATGATGAGACCAAGAGCCATTTTGACATGGGAGAGGATTAAGTTCCTTCCATGGTCATATGTAAGGGCTGAGTCATTCTGTCATGGTAAGAGGATTTGGTTCCTTACATGTCATATATGAGTGCTGAGCCATTCTGATGCGACTGTAGGATTGGTTCCTAAGTGATTAGATATAAGGGTTGTTGCCATTATGGGAATGGAGGTGCCTGGTCAGTTACCAGGAAAACTTATTCTAGGATTGAGAATCCATTCTGATGTGAGAGAGGGATGTGTTCCAACTTGATCAGATGTAACGTCTGAACCATTCTGTCATGGCTAAAGGATTAATTTCCTCCCATGTCAGATGTGAGTGTTAGCCATTCTGACAAGTAGGTCATATGTAAGGGCAACTTCCATTCTCTGGGATAATGGAGGAACCTGGTCAGTTACCAGGTAGCTCAGTCTAGGACTAGGGGCCATTTTGATGCAATGATAGTAGTATTTCCTTCATGATCAGATGTGAGTGAACGCCCTTTCAATGTGATGTGTTTACACATGGTCGAATGCAAGTGCAGATCCTTTTTGACAGGATGAGGTCGGATATAATTATTGAGCCATTCTGGTGCGATGTGTTTACACATGGTCAGATGTGAGTGTTGTGCCTTTCTGACAGGATGAGGTCAGATGTAAGTGTAGATCCTTTCTGATGCAATGTGCTTGCACATGATCAGATATAAGTGTTGAGCCATTCTGGCACAATGTGTTTACACATGGTCAGATGTCAATGCTGGGCCTTTCTGATAAGATGAGGTCAGATGTGAGTGTTGGGCATTCCTTTCTGACAAGATGAGGTCAGATGTAAGAGTTGGGTGGGCCATTTTGACTTAAGTGTCAGATATAAGCACTAATGAAGACCTACATGAAGGGTAGGCCTACAGGATTGACTCTATAGAACTTCCTGTCATGAGAAGAATGAAGAAGATAGCACCATTTGATTGAAACAACAGAAGCAGTAATGACGATGATGATTCAATGATGATCCAGCTTCGATGATGATCTAGATCAAGTGATGATCCAGTAGTGACAATCCCGATCAAGTGATGATATAGACTTGATGATGATCCAATAGTGACGATCCAGAACAAGTGATGATCTAGACTTGATGATGATCCAGCAATGATGATCCAGATCAAGTGATGATCCAGACTTGATGATGATCCAGCAGTGATGATCCAGATCGAGTGATGATCTAGATCCAGTGATGATGATCCAGATAGAGTGATGATCTAGATATAGTGATGATGATCCAAATCGAGTGATGATCTAGATCTAGATGAAGGTGACTTGAATATGAAGATTACTTGAAGATGAAGATAAATTGAAGATGAAGATGACTTGAAGATGAATATGACCTGAAGATGAAGATGACTTGAATATGATGAGAACTCGATGATGTTCCAGATGATACAGAGAAGAATACTTGTGCTAATAAATTGTGTCGAGAGAATACCTTTCTAGTTAAGAGGGAGTGTTGATGTAATTGTAACTTTGAAATGTATTCACTTGTATTTCTTATGTATTGTACCTCAATGTTTATTCTAGGATGTGTCTATAATGTACTTGAGTCATGTCATGCCCCGATGTTCCGATCGGGAAGTTTCTATAATGTAAAAGTCATGTTAAGTCATTGTGGGTAACCCTCCTATTGGTCCAAGGTTAAATACCTCGTAGTTGTGGGGCCCTAGGGCTATTAGACTATCCTAGTGAATTCGACCCTAGGTGAGTGATTGTAAGTCAGGGCAATAGTACTTACAATCTAATTCAAGGTTAACACTCCTTGTTGAGCAGAGGGAAAATTCCCCATAAGATGTGGGGCACTAGGGTTATTAGACATCCTATATATGTCATATCTAGTAAGTAATTGTTAAGTGAGGCTGACATGTTGGAGTGCACTTCAAGTGAACGAAATAATATAAATAGAGAGTGGGCCTCTCTATTTAGCATATACACACTCACTCATTGGGGTGCATGAGTGAGAGAGGAGAATATCTCTCAGTGAGAGATAGAGAGACAGAAGCTGTGGAGATCATCTTTATGCTTTTGGGTTTTACTTTTGCCATTGGTGCTCCTTCTATCTCTGAGGAAGTTGCGGGGTTTTCTTCTTTATGGTTTCCCCAAGGAAAAATCTTTGTGTCTCTTGTCTCTTGTGTTTTATTGCTGTGCATGTTATTCTCTCAGTTAATGATCCTAAGATCATAATGCTAGCTTGAATGATAAAAATATAACAGTATTTTACTAACATAATGTTGTTAATGAACACATTGTAGTTCCCAGTGATTGATTGAGTAAGCCATGTGACCACTAAACTGATATTTTAATCAAACGTGTGAAGACTAAATATTCAACAAGTACAAGTTTAGCATTAGGAAGTGTTAGACATTTCGTTCAGTGCTCCTTGTGAGTTTCATGAAATGGAATAATTGCCTCCCAATATCCTAACTCTAGCGATTGTGGTGGAGATTAACACCTATAGGTTTTGGTTTAACGACAATCATGAGTTCAACAATTGGTATCAGAGCAACAGCTCAAGAGTTTGAAACTCACCCGACTCGCGCTAGTGGGGATATGGTTGGACATTGGGTTCAAAGATCCCTGTAAGTTTCATGACATGGACTAACCACCTCTTAAAATCCTAACTTTGGCGATTGTCGTGGAGATTAACACCTATAGGTTTTGGTCTAACAACAATAGTGAGTTCAATAGGAAGTCAGAGATTGGAGATGGATTTTGAGGAAGGAAAAATACCATATAGTTTCGAAGAGGATTTTGTTGAGGGAACATGATCAATTAGACATAAGAGGAGAAGTTAACCATTAACCTTGGAGGATTCAGTGAGGAAGTGTAGAGAGGAAAATGAAAGGATAATTAATATCCAAGAGAAGATTATGAATGATCTAAAATCATTAAAGACCACCCAAAGATTAGCTGAAAAGAGTCATAAAAGAGGTTATGTGAGGTATAGATAATTTTCAAGGAGACCTTATCACTCAGAGATTAATAAGGGGTATGCATCAAGCAGTACAGAGAGTAGTCCTGAAATATCTCCAGTGAGATACTAGAAGAGGTGGTATACCCGGGATGAACTAGTATGAGAGTTGAGAAGAATCAATCCCCCAACTTTTGATGGAGAAGTAAAGAAAGGAGAAGATGTCGAAGCATGGTTTTTAGGACTTAGGATACTCTTCTAGTTGCATTAGTATACACCTAATATGGAGGAAAGAGTATCCATATACCATCTGCAAGTCAAAGCATCTATCTTATGGGATCAACTGGTTAAGTTGAAAGACATCAATGAATAAAAAATTACTTTAAGGAAGTTTAAGAAATAATTTTATAAGGAATAGCTCTCTTATCACAACTATGACAAGATGATGGAAGAATTATTTTAGCTTAAGTTGAGAAGCATGACTATGGAGGCTTATGAGAAAAATTATCTAAAACTTTTGAACTATACGGGTTTCATCAAAGATGAGAAGGTAAAGATAAAAGGTTCCTAAGTGGCCTTATTGAATCTTATAGAGATAAAATCCAGTATGATAGACCAATGAATCATAAAGATTCCATCGGGAAGTAAAAATACCTATATGAACACAATAAGATCAAGGCCCCATATCAAAAGAATTGGAAGGATGTGAAGAAGAACAAGAAAGAGTAGAGAAAGAAAGGTTTCCAACCTTTAGAGCTCAGAAACAGTAGTTCTTACCAATAAGGACAGTTAAGGGAATATCCTTCAAGGAAAATACCACCTATGGAATGTTGGATATGCAAGGAAAATCACTTTTCCAATCAATGCCCACGTAAGAAAAATAATCTTCACAACATTAAAGAGGCTTCAAATGTTGGAGATGTAGGTGGAATTGTTCAAAGGATCTATTCATCCCTCGATGGGAGGAAATTTGACCACCAATCTCAAATGATTGAGGTAGGAGCTAAGATTGTTAATAAAACCATAACTATTTTGCTTGATTCGGGAGCTAGTAATAAACACATTGCACCTAATGAGAAAGAGAATTCAAATTTCCCATGCAAATGTCTGAGTGAACTCAAGTTATAAATCCTTAGTAAAATATGAATGCCTCAATCAATGAATTAGTACTCAAAGAATCATTTGAACTATTAATGAATGTAATTGGTTAAGTAACTTATAAGAGCTTAATGTTCATTAATTAGCATGCATCAATTACCTAAATTTATCCATGCAAAATTTAATAATAGAAATTGTGCATAGATGTCACTAAGAGTGATGCACCGATGGCACTTAAGTTAGCCTATTAACTAAGTGATCAACAACCAACTAAAGATTGAGTTGATTTCACATGCAGTTAACATTCAGTTCACGTAAGTTAACATTCAGTTCAAGTCAGCTAAAATTTAGTTCAAGTAAGTTAACATTCAATTCAAGTCATTTAACATTCAGTTCATGTAAGTTAACATTCAGTCGGTTCAATTCAGTTAAAATTCACTTCAAGTCAGTTAACATTAAGTTCAAGTAAGTTAAAATTCAATTCAAATTAGTTAACATTCAGTTCATGTAAGTTAACATTCAATTCAAGCTAGTTAACATTCAGTCCAAGTTAGTTCACTTTCAGTTGAAGTTAGTGAACATTCAGTTAAAGCTAATTGAGGAAAGGAAGGGAACTAATGTTTTAATGGAGGGAGTTCTAGTTAGGTCCTCCTTGTGAATGCACTACGTGATGCTCTTAGTGTGTTTACCGAGCCTCCTCTTCACCTCCTTATACATGCTAGGTGTTTTGGATTGTTATTAATATGCTAGGAATATGGAAAGTTCAATACAAATGCATACAATTGTTTTTGCAGGGTTACATTAGTTATATCTTCTCTATTGTTGTCATGATACCTCTTACCGGGAAATATGCTTATTTGTTGTAAACCATTCTCTACAAATATATCGATCATGCGTAAGGGATTATTGCATGTTTTCATCCTTTGTGTTTGGAGGGTTTCCCCAGGTTATATTTTGTCTCTCATGGTTGTTTAATTTATATGGAAGATTTATGGAGATGATTTATATGGCTGATTTATTTGTGATATTTACATGTGGATAATATATTCACGTGGCATATATATTTATGTGGCTGATTTATGAGATACATATGTGCTGAAATCGATTGATAAAAATTTTAGAGTTCAATCTTCTTCAATTTTGATCAAACATAAACATGTTCTTAAATCATAGGGCATGAAGGATCTTGATTTTCTGCATGAATATAATTCTACATAGATATTAAATAGTTGTGCAAAATATTGCGTCCATGAAATCGATCTTCGTTCTGTCGAAATAATTCCTTGAAGGTACTTCCAACTTCAACACATGGAAGGCATGGGTGTTGAATATTATTGAAGAGCATAACCTTGATGGTTACGTACCGATAGTGGTAGAGGACGGTACCACCAATTAAGAGCGAATAAAATTCAAGAAGAATAAAGTAAAGCACAAGCATAATAAGCTTTGATTCAGTTAAGGAAAATTTCATGTCCATGATCATTTCGTTGAAGACCACAAGGGAGTGTTTTTATACACTCACCAATCTTTTCAAGAAGAAGGAATTGAGTCAAGAAGCTATGTGCATAAAAAGAAAGTTTGTGTACACTAAATAAGAGAACCTTGTATTCATTACAAGAATGAAGAAAGGGAGAAATCCTTTCACTACAAAGAAGCTCTTCCATTCAAGTGAATAAATAAGGACTTCAGTATTCTCTACAAGGGTGCAGAGATCAAGACAAAACCCAAAAATATATATATATATATAAGTACTTTATATTTTTATTATTATATGATGTTATAAATCAGGTCTAAAGGTTTTTTAATATGTTTCATGATTGTCATATAGATATTTATATTCCTAGACTTTGGGATTGTGTTGATCATATACATTATTGTTTTTCTTTTATTAGCATATTGTCGATCTCATGTGTCCATATTATGTGATATAATATAGGAATGGTATAATACTTATGTATAACTGATATATACTTATATAGGACTGATATAAATATGCAAATTTCCGTCATAAGAAATGAGATAGAGGGACACATGCTTGCTTCATGACTTGTGAACATAGGACTACATGATTGGTCATAATATATCAGATCGAGGGATTCATGTTTGCTTCCTGAGATATGAATATGGGGATGAATATTTACTTCATAAAATATGAATTTTTGAACTGATATAGGACTGATATAGGGTTTCAAAGCATCACGTAATATATGAATGGGGTTATGTCAAAATATTTAATTAGTCTATGTACATAACTGTGTGAACCATTGCAAGTATGTTGAAAGTTTTCATGTGATTACATTTCTTGGTTATGTAATGTTATTAATATTTGAATAATTTTTATTCTAGGGAAAAAAATATGCCATGAACTACAAGAATAAAATGGCATGGATTCATCGGGATGGTTGATCCTGAAAAAGAGAAAATATGGAGGTTCCTATGTTTCTCAGTAAGAATATAGAATAGAATCCATAATTCTATTCAGATAAATGTAAATAATCTTGAAGGTAATGTATTTATCCTAGTTATATTCATATATGTGTTATACATAGAGGATTATGAGTCTCCATGATGGAGGAATCAAATTTATGATTATCACATACTAGATGTTGAGAGGGAGAAGTGTTGGAATAATAAAAACCCATTCTAATACTTAGGATAAAATAATAATCTTTTTGATTAATTTCCTAGGTCCTACACGAGCTAGTTGGCATCCACTTGCATTTATGTGGTCAAAATTACCAAACATGCTTCCTGGAGTGCTTTGGAAAGATTCTAGATAATATTCTTCCAACTAATAGACTATCCATTTTAGTAAGTGTGTATTCCTGCCTTATCCATAGTTTCCATCTTTTTTTGCAGTTTTAAGGCAAAAGGTAAAGCTAGTTTTAAGCTAGACTGCCTTTTTTTGTCGCAACTCACCCTCCTTATTTTCCTCACCTAAAATCATTATAAATTACAATTTACTTCACTTATCAGATTTACCAACACATTCAGCAAATTTGTGAGCATCTTAACTGGTTGGGAAAGTGCTTTATGCACTAATGGGGTATTTTGACTAGTTTGGTAATCCTTCTTTTGTACTGATTTGAATAACATATTTATGCTTTCAAATCCTTGGAGTATCTACATAGTTGAGAATCCTATATTTATTTAATGATGGCTGCTGTAAATTGATATAAAAACAATTTGTGCTCTTCAACATATTAAATCTCTTTTTGGGTGTTTCTTGCATAGTTTTCAAGCAATTTTGTGAGTTCAATTGATCTAAGATTGGGATAAATTTCCACATGGTATATAAGCCTTGGTATCTCTATTTTTATACTCTTATAATTGGTTTTTTTAGGTTCAATATCACTCACTGGGAGCACATTGTGTCTGTTCAAGGGTGAAGTTGCTAAAGAATGGATCAATCTCACTAAATCATCTTGACTCGATTCAACTACTTCGAATGGAAGTAACATATGAATATTATGATGAGGAGTAAAGGAATCTACAAAGTGACCATGAAAACTAAATATGATCCTAATGCAGTAGCAGAGAATATCAAATGACATAATAGGAGATGTAGCAGGGATTTCTCCTTGCTAGAGGGGCAGGAATGCCTCCCTTCTGTCTATAGGACAGAAGGGTAGGTTTTTGCTAGTGGGTAAATGCAGAAAATAAAAATGGAAATGGAAATGGAAAAAACAATAAACTAAGCTATGAACAGAAATAAGAGAGAAGCAATGGTGAACCCCTCTGCAAACACAAGTTAGGGTTTCGCCTCCAAAGACCTGCAAAAAAATCCTAAGCTACAGTAAAACCTACAAAACAATGTTAAACATAAAGCCTGCAAATGGAAACAAGGGTTACAAAGCAAAGAAAACAAATAAACAAGACATGAAAGACAAGCTATACCTTCTCTGGTGGAAATGGGCCACCATTCCCTAGCTTATGGAAGCACCTCTCTTGGATGGGAGTTTTGGCTCAATGGAAATGGAGGAGAGGGAGTGGGTGGCTTGAGAGGCAAAGGTGTCTCAAGGAATCCACAGGCAGCATAACAATATGCAAGGGAGAAGTCCTTTGAGAGTGACCCCCCACCCTCCTTTTATAGATTTTTCAAGGGGTTTTAGGGTTTTAAGCCCTTGTTCAGGTCTTTAGCCCCTTTTTTGGGCTTTTAGCCCCTTCCACCCTAAATTTAGCTCCTTTTAGGGTCTTACTTTTGGGGGCTTTAGCTCCTAGGAGAGTATTTTGGGATCCTGTTTGGGGTTTTTAAGCCCTTTTCTTCATCCTTTAGCTATTTTGAGGGTGTGGGGGTCTAATGGAGTGATATGAGGGTCGTGAGATGGTTTCCTTGGGTGGTGTAGGCCATGGAGATCTGAGTGGGGGATTTTGGGGTTAATAGATTGCCCCCTTATGTTTGAGGGCAGGAGCTCAACGTATGGTTGATGGACATCATAGGATTTGCTGCATAGAGATGGTGCTTCCGGGGCTGGGGCATGGTGGCTTTTGGTTTTTGTATTAATATGGTTCCCATCAATGGGTGAGATACAAATAATGTGTGACATGTATATGGACAAGGCAGGAATCACCATGCTCATGACAATGTCAAAAGAATAATTTGATCTATGCTCTAAAATACAAGAGCCGATCATATACAACTGATGTTACAATAATGGTTGCCTCCATGTGAGGCTAAATACGATGTTGATCTGGTACATTGGACCCATGGCATTATCATGGAATGCTATATCTTCGTGACTAACAGTTTGCTAGATCTGGAATGGTACATAGCTGTATGGACTCGCTGATTGAGAGTTAGAGTCTCTATGGTACAAGTATGTTGCATCAATCATAAAGGTATATAGAATCACTGTTGGGGATTCTGAACACTATCTCCAATGCAACCCAGAAATCACAAGGGACATAACCTATTTAGGTCCCTCCAATAGACTCATCAATGTGCTAGAGTCAAGTGACATCGGAGGTCTTCGACCAAGTATTGTGCAGACCAAACCCTGTACGAATCTCAATGGTGCGATGATGTAGTTGGAGTCGAGCACGTGAGAAACAACCATCCCAAGAGGAACTAAGGACTTTTCTCAAGTGGTCCAAGGAACTCATCAATGATGTTAATGAAACCAAGGTATAGGGACCTCTGGGTCTATGCTTTGGAATATGTGTGTTGGCGTCGATAGAGGGAGACCTACCTCTAGTCATGGCAATGATGTTTCCTTAGCCACGAGCCCAAGGGAAATAACCGAAAGGTGTGAGACAATCTGTGGTTTGACCCACTGAATTGGGGGGGGGGGGGGGGGGGAGGGAAGGGAAAGAATTGAACAGGGGCAGGGGGAGAGTGGGAGACTCAAACTTCCTTTGTTCAGAGTATGACGACAGGGCGGACCAGGCACCAAATGAATCTTAACTCATGGGAATGGGATCATAGCTGTAATACCGGGGATGTCACTACAGATGGCAAATACTTGGAGGAGGTGGACACTTTTGATATTGATGGGATCTAAGGAAGACACATTGCAAAGTACTCTGAACAAAGGAAACCCAAAGGGGGAAAGTTTCCAAACTGGTTTCTATGGGGTGGTGTCTAGGGACACCATTATGGTACGATCTCGTGTATTTTTGGTGAGCCTGAGAAGGTAAATTCTCGATGGTGTTTTCAATTTTAGAGAGTCTGAAAGCATGAAGAAGACTCCAGTGGGGGATATTTTTTGTTGGTAGTCTCCTATGCCCAAAAAAGGATAAAAGTGTACATAGGA
Source organism: Pseudotsuga menziesii (assembly GCA_001517045.1). Classification (NCBI taxonomy): domain Eukaryota; kingdom Viridiplantae; phylum Streptophyta; class Pinopsida; order Pinales; family Pinaceae; genus Pseudotsuga; species Pseudotsuga menziesii. Next base: position 122,097 of record LPNX010210530.1, read on the forward strand.
GAGCTCGCCCATCCCGGAGGGGATGAGAGACTTCTTTACCATTGGTAGTCCAATCAAGCCAGAAAAGGTTAAACCTATATTAACTGGATGGTAATTCAGATACTTTTATGAGCATGAACGAAACCAAGTTTTCTCGGAAATATTTTCTTGATGAGAAGGATGGAAAGGAGCTTAATGACAACCCGTGGTGAGCTTTTTCGTAAAGTGCGACCCCTCTTCCCGAGAAAGCATAAAAGTATGCAAAGGGGAATGGTCTTGGCTTGAAGATGCCAAGGTGGTCCTTTTCAACTGATGGTATACATGGTCTACAAAAGGAGGTAAACAAAACGATGTAGACGCCCTTTCGTATACTTTAGCAAGCGGGAAAGGAAGCAGCTGTGCTCAACAATCTTTTCATTGTTTTAAGGAGTCAGAAAAGATCTTAAGATGTAACTAGTGATTAGAGGGATGTAGTTAAGAGTCATGATAGACACAGGTCCAGGGTGGTACTAAAGATAAAACCCTTGTAATTATGTCCACAAGCCACTCAGGTGGATAACTCTAGTACATGTACACAAATAGAGTAATATAGTGTTATAGATAAACCTAGTCTTTCTCTTATGAACATTAATTTATTCATATAATATTTAATGTTAAATAGATCAATGCTCAGTCAAAATCCATGTGAACCAAAAGGTGCAGAAGGGATGTCCTCCATTTCACAGGCTATCTTGGCTATAACATCCATTTTGGAATCCTAATTTTTATGTTGGGCATGACTGTCCATCCTTATTTTCCATTCTGTGAAATTGGAACAATTCTCAATTTTTATTTTGCATTTTATGGAGGGAAGATAAGCGCAATTCTCATACACTCAAAGCATTATAAATTACGCATGGATTAACTAAAAGTTGTTGGCATATTATTGGGCACTAATAATAGAAATTGAAATTTATACAGCATTTCAATTTAAATTTCATTTATATGCCAAGAAGAAATCAGCATTTAACGGTAGTTTAAATGCTGTATAAATGAAATTCAAAAGCGTTGAAGGTAGGTATTGCTTGGACACATTTATGAAGGTGTGTAAATGTAGGCTCCTAGTGGCGTTGGGGTGGTTGCCACTTCGACATGGAAAATGAAACCAAGAGATAACCAATTACCATATGTAATTTTCTTAACTCTGAATTATTACATTGTAGAGAACAGTCTACCCTTTTCATTAAAATGATAATGAATTGATTCCAATGTTCAAATCTTGGAATATATCTGACAAGTTACCATAGAAACAATCAACATACCTTGAGAGATAGAAGGTTAGATTTAAGGCTATGAACTTACAGTAGCAATAGATATATCTCAGTTATCAAGTGTGAAGAGTAGCAATAGAATATACTCAACCCTAAACACAGTCAAACACCCTCAAAAGACCACAACATACTTAACACCAATGCTAACCTATCATTTGGGTCTTAACACAACCACAGCTCAGTTTGAGGTAAGCTGCAAACAAGTCATGGTCAAGGAGGTAAGGTACATTCACAACCCACCCAGGATGTTTATTACACAGTCACTAGGATACACAGTCACAACCCACTAGGTTGGGTCTTACACAATCACAATCCACTGGGTTTAGCAATGTCAAGCTAATAGACAAGAACAATCCAGCATGTTATCACTCCAGGAAACTCCTCTAGGTTGTAGCTCGAGGATGCCTGGTAACTTACAATGTTTTGGGGTTTTCTGATATGGGTCAAGTCAGTTGACCTATATAACCTATCCACTCTCAAGGCATGCATAAAACTCATTCATTTACAAGGATTTTAGTTGCAATTGCTCAGAAGTTTGACAATAAGGTGCAGGGACGGAGAACTCACCAGGCTGGCAGACTTACATACAAAACACATGCATATAAATGGCTAAATCCTAATGAGGATGGTATTTATAAATCAAATCATACTAACAAACCAATAGGATGACATCTATTAGGTTTTTAATCAATCTGAAAATGACCTAAATACACATTTAGGCATAAATACAGTAAGGAAAGAGATGATGGCTGAACAGATCACAACAAAAGAGCTTATATCATGAATAATTAAAATGAGAAGCATGAAAGCATTATAGGCTTATAAATCCCTGAAGTTGACCCTTTATTATAAAATTGATCTTAGGCTTTCTAGCCTTCTACAAAAATTACAGATCCTGAAACTTTGATCTGTTTTCACAAAAATACTCAATAGTGATAGTTTTTTCAAATTAGGGTTTCAAACCCTACCTAACTATTTTTATAAATATGACAAATATATAGTTCACTAAGTGAACATTAAATAACTAAAGAAGTTTCTAGTGGTCATTGCTGCTAGTCCCCTGTAAATTTGCTACCAAAAACCAGTGTTTCGACGGTTAACTGACGTGATCTTTCTTGCTTAATCCACCAAAATTTTCTACCCTGTCACTGTGGTCGGTGATTGAAAGCTTTGATTACTAACCCGTCGGCACCCCAAATATGAATGCTGCCATAGTGTCGTCATTTTAAACCACAAACCCATCCGATCAGAAGCTCTGACCTCTAACCCATCGACGATCAAAAGCTCTAACCTGAGCGCGTCAGTGCTTTAAACCTGAATGCTACCATAGTGTTAGAATTTTAAATCACAACTTTACGATGGTTTCTACATCAAGAATCAGAAGCTCTGACCTCTAACCTGTCGGAACCTCAAGATTGAACGCTTTCGTAGTGTCGGCAATTCAAACGATTAATCTTCTCAGCATCAACAATCAGAACCCCAAGACTGAACATATCGATGCTTTAAACCACTATATTGTCAACGATCGAGACCTCAAGCCACTAATGATCAGAGCTTTACTCCTGAACGTTTCCGCATTGTCGACGCTTTAAACCACTAGCTTCACAATCAGCGATCGGAGGATCTAGCCACTATCTCATTGAAGCTTTATATTTGAATGTTGTCGCCGTGTCAACGTCTCAAAACATTAACGTCACTATCGGAACCTCAAGCCACTAGACTCTTCATCGGCGATCAGAACCTCGGACCACTAATGATCATCGATAAGAACCTCAAGCCACTAGTGCGTCAAAAATTCAAACCACTAGACTCTCTGTAGTGGTAGTGACATAGAGGACTAAAATTCTGAAATGTCATCATCATAGAGGATTAAACCTCTGACCTACTGTCAAAAATAAAAATTTCGGGTGAGCTTTATATTTCATCATACACCAGAATAAGATTTGTCAAGGAAGAAACCGTTTCCATCACATGTATTGAACGCCCATCCGTGTCTTGCCGTAGAAGTGTCTAGAACTAATAAATAGAAGTCTTTGAATGACTCATTTCATATATAATTTCAGCTTTTTGGAGCTCTTATTACACCTGCGTAATTTTCCCAAGCTTGTCACTGTAGTGAAAAACATGACTGGTAAATTTTGTTGTTCTTTCAGTGGTCAATGTATATGTTGCACTCCTTCTTAATCTGCCTAAGACAACCCTTTTCAGTGGCTAATGAGATGTTATAAAGACTTGTCTAAGCCACCGAAAGCTACAACTTGTGAAATTTTTACCCAAATAAAAAAAAAGGCTTTCAAACGGTCAGTGATATTCATATCCTTAATTGCATGAGTTAAATTCTTCATACTATCAAAATAAATTATTTTGGGAGATAAAATTTGGCTCCTACTTGGGGATGGGAACCTCCCAATGAGGTCCCAAGAGCCCCAGACCAAAATTCCTTTCCTGAAAAAGAATAATTTAAGCTATCTTTTTGTGTTCCATTAGGCATGGAGTCATTTGTCTTTTATAACTAATCCCCTGCAATCTTTCTATAGCCCGCTTTGCTTATTCACAAAAACAACTAAAAATGACCTAGCTAATCATATTAAGAGCTTATTTTCCTATCTACTCCTACTCCTAATTATAATCGGTAGAGTCTTCTTTTCACGTGACATCATGCTTCCAATGAAACCATGTCAGAAGCTGATCTACTAAACTTATCCTTGATCTTGGCCCAAAAAATAAATGAAACCCTAGCATGCAGCAATGTAGTTTCAAAGGGTGACAGAACCAGCTATCATCTGACAAAACTATTTTGATATCTATGCTGCTCATAAGTTCCAGATATTCAGCAACAGGGTCATAAAAGCCAACAGGAAATACCTTTTTATGCTGCTGATACTTTCCTTCACTGATGTCAATGTTGAATGTGTACTGCTCAACCCTTGTCAGATCAAAATGAAATCTTAACAACTGATATGAACCTTCTTGTTCTCTTATGATCAGATCTTGATCATCAATCATTAAAATTTCCTTTTGAGAATAGTGGTCACAATAGGATGATAAAACAGGGTTTACATCATATGAATAAAGATCAGTTGAAAACATATAATTGCCTATACAATCATCAGTTATCATAGGCTCATCCTGGTTTGAAAATTGATCAAAAAATCTAGATTCATACCTATCTTGGCAGTACTTTGCAAACACTGAAAAATCTGATTCTAAATCTGAAAGGAGCTCATATGCTTGTTGTTGTTCCAAATATACTTCAAAATCATAATCTTCTTGTTAAAAATATGACTCATACTGATGTTTATCTAGCTCAGGTAAATGATGGTTTTCAAAATCAAACTGCTCTGGGATTCTCCTTGAAGCACAAATGTTTTCCTCCACCTCTAAAGCATCTTCAAACAGAATGCTTAAAGATGAAGATTTCCTTTCTAGCAGAAGAAGGGAAAAATTTGAATGTAGTCCCATCACATAATATATAATGGCAGTTGTTTTTGTGGGCTGAATCTCCAAAGGGATAGCATGATAAGTGTTGTAGAATCTTCGATTGAAGATAGGCAAAGTTTCATCTTCCTCTCTCTTTAGAGAATAGAAATCAATGAGATACAAATCAAGAGATTTGTTCTCACCCCAATGCTTCAAAAATGCATCAGTGAATTCTTTCCAAGAGCCAATAGAGTCAGCTCTTAAATTCTTGAACCATATAGTAGCATCTCTAATCAACGATTGAGAGAAAAATATCATGATTACATCCTCATGAACAATCTAAAAACATTCAATAAAATCTTCGAAAGATTCCAAGTGCCTTTCCACTGAATATTGATTCTCTCTGGAAAACCAAGGGAGATATCCATAATAGCCAAAAGGATAAGGATGAATCCAAGAGGGCAGTTTTAATGGATTAAACATCTTCATCCTGATTTTGATTTGAAAGGTTGTGGGCTGATCATGAGGGATAACAATCTGCTAACAAGGTTCAACGGTTATGGAAACGAATGTTGAGCTCTGCATAGGTTTCGAATCAGTTTTGGTTTCTTCAAGGTTACATGGCTGATCATATTTAGAAGAAATTTGGGTACAATGGTCATTTTTATAGATGAGCTATGGCACACAAACTGATTCACCTTCTACAATACAAGCTGGCTACAAATATTCTTCTACAGATGGATTTATAAAAGATGGTTGATAATCTTCAGAATATATAAAACATAAGATAATTATTTTAACATGTGAAGGGAAAATTATAAAGGAGTTGATAAAAAATAACAGCAGTTCATAAAGTAAACTAATCAACTGGTACCTGGATTTTGAATTCATCCTCTTCATCTTTTATCAACTGGGTCCTCTCCTGTGGAGATTTATTAAACTCAAATGGATTAGGGAAATAGAATTCTTTGTAAATATGCCCTAACAGCAGGGCTAGGTTTTCTTCTGATGATATTCTATGGGTCTGCAACAGGTGTTGCTGGTGGCCTCTCTTGATTTTCTCTGGTATGATCCCTTCACAGAGCCACAGTTCTTCAATGGAGTCACCTGGGATGAGATCTTCACAAGCAGCAGTGCTTAAAGATTCCTCAACCCTAAAATTTTCAGATTTACTTATAAACTTCTGAGAACTAGATGCTTCGGCATAAGAAGATTGAAATGGAGGTCTATTTGATATAACAGTAGAAATACCTTTGAAAATACCTAATGTAGATCCCCTTGCAGCTCTGGAGGTCTGTCTTAGTGAAACCCTAGCTCCTCTCAGAATCTCTTTTGGATCTGAAACAAGTGAGGCCCTTTAGGGTTTGCTCTGGTACTTTCTCTTCTTGAAGCCACCTTATTTCAATGGAGTCGCTAGATAGATGATTAAAACCAGAATAGTGTCCAATATTTTTCTATCATCAAAGCAAGGATCTATGTCATCTCCCAGGGAAGCTGAGCTTCAGTCTCCTCTCCCCAGCAATGGCGCCAATTTATTATCACTCTAGGAAACTCCTCTAGGTTTTAGCTCGAGGATGCCTAGTAACTTACAATGTTTTGGGTTTTTATGATATGGATCAAGTCAGTTGACCTATATAACCTGTCCACTCTCAAGGCATGCATAAAACTCACTCATTTACAAGGATTTTAGTTGCAATTGCTCAGAAGTTTGACAATAAGGTGCAGGGATGGAGAACTCACCAGGCTGGCAGACTTACATACAAAACACATGCATATAAATGGCTAAATCCTGATGAGGATGGTATTTATAAATCAAATCGCACTAAAAAACCAATAGGATGACAACTATCAGCTTTTTAATTAATCTGAAAATGACCTAAATACACATTTAGGCATAAATACAGTAAAAAAGAGATGATGGCTCAACAGATCAGAAAAAAAGATCTTATATCATGAATAAGTAAAATGAGAAGAGTGAAAGCATTATAGGCTTATAAATCCCCGAATTTGAACCTTTATTATAAAATTGATCTTAGGCTTTATAGCCTTCTACAAAAATTACAGATCCTGAAACTTGGATCTATTTTCACAAAAATACTCAACAGTGATAGTTTTTTCAAATTAGGGTTTCAAACCCTACCTAACTATTTGTCTAACTATGATGAAGATCTAGTTCACTGTGTGAACATTAAATAAATGAAGTAGTTTCTAGTGGTCATTACTGTTGGTCCCCTATAAATTTGCTGCCAAAAACTAGTGTTTCAGCGGTTAACTGACGTGATCTTTCTTGCTTAATCCACCAGAATTTTCTACCCTGTCGCTACGGTCGGTGATCGGAATCTTTGAATACTAACCCGTCGGCACCCCAAATATGAATGTTGCTACAGTTTCAATGTTTCAAACCAAAAAATTCGTGACGGTTTCTACATCAGCGATCGGAAGCTCTGACCTCTAACCCGTCGACGATCGAAAGCTCTAACCTGAATGCATCGGTGCTTTAAACCTAAATGCTGCCACAGTGTCGGCATTTTAAATCACAACTTTGTGACAGTTTCTACATCGGCGATCGAAAGCTCTGACCTCTAACTCATCGAAACCTCAAGACTGAATGTTGCCACAATGTTGGTGATTCAAACGATTAATATTCTTAGCATCGAGGATCAAAACCCCAAGAATAAACATATCGGTGCTTTAAACCACTAGCTTGTTGATGATCGAGACCTCAAGCCACTAATGATCGTAGCTTTATGCCTAAACGTTGTCGCATTGTCATCACTTTAAACCAGTAGCTTCGTGATCAGCGATTGGAGGCTCTAGCCACTATCTCATTGGAGCTTTATATTTGAATGTTGCCACACTGTCAGTGATTCAAACGATCAGTATTCTCAACATCGGCGATCGAAACCCCAACACTGAACGTATCGGTGCTTTTAATCACTAGCTTGTCGGTGATCGAAATTTGTAATCACTAATGGATCGAAACCTCAAGACTGAATGCTGCCGCATTTTCAAAATCTCAAACCACTAACGTCACGACTGAAACCTCAAGCCACTAGAATATTCGTCGGTGATCGAAACCTCTGACCACTAATGATCTGCAATCGGATCCTCAAGACACTAGTGCATTGGAACTTGTAGAAGGAGCAAGTTGACATAAGTCAACTTGAACGAAGACCGACTTAGTCAGCCGACAAAGTCGATGGGCCGACTTAGTCGGTCGGCCGACTAACTAGAAAGATTAGTCGGCTAACTAAACAGTCGTATCGGTTCACCGAACCAACAGGTAGTTATTTTGTAACTGTTTGTAACTTGTATATATTAGGCTGTTGAGCCAAGCAAAGAACTCAGTTCAGTTATGTGCCTTGTATGAACTCATTACATTAATATAATCTATTTTCCTATATGTTCTTGTCTCTTGTATCTAATTTATAGTTATGTTTTAGTATGTATTATTGGTAACCTTATGTGATCTGTGAGATTACAACATTGGTTCTGTTGCTGGTAGTACATGTCTAAGATATATGCTCACATATGATACCAGAGCAGGAGATCAAGGACTGGTGGGACCGTAAAGTTGTGAACTATTTGCAAAATTACGCAAGACGAAACAAATTAACAGTTGCTGAAGCTAGAGCCAGATTTTTCATAGAGACACATGAAAAATTCGTCGAGTCTGTGCCACAACTGTTGAAGCAACTTCTGGATGAGAAAATCGGATGCAACTAAAGAACAACAGTTGCTAGACAAACTGTTTCGAGGAGGATGCACAAATCTGTCGGAGTGGTTTGAGAAAATCGTCGACAACTTCTGTGAGGAGCAAGCAGTTGAAGACCGAACGTCAGTAGAAAGTGTCAAAGAGAAATTCTACACAGATTTCACCAAACAATTCTTGTGCTCCCTGCCGACCTTGCTGTTCAAATTCTTCATAGAGAACGGAGTAGGCCACATTGTCAAACCTAGACCACCACTGTGCGAACCACCACCGAACACTAACTGGGCGAAGAAGCAGAGGAAGTGGGAGAAATTTATTGTAGAAAGGGAGTGGGAATACTTCCTGAGCAAGTGATCTGAACTATTCGGGCTTTCTAAAAAGCGTCGGGTAGGCTATGGGGGGGTAGCTGGTCTTGTGTCAGAGCTAGAGTATAGTGGATCCTAGTCGAATTCAGGAGGATAGACGTCACCAGTGATGAAAAGTCGACCGTAGAAGACTTGAAGAGAATAGTACTGTATGGAAGTATGTTGGACATTTAGAAACAAGAAAGGGATGAGAGACAGCAGAGAAGGGAAGCAAGACGCGAAAGAGCTGATGGGCTGCGCAGAGAACAAAACCCTAGGGCGACTGACCGTGAAGAGAATCCACCAGAGTCAGGTGATGACCGACAGGAAGAGGGCGTCGAACAAGAGGTGTCCCCTATGGAGGAAAAAGTATGGATAGAGCATCCAGAAGCTCTCAAATTAACAGCTCCCGGTGAAGGAACGACCCTTTTCCCATTAAATCCACATACCAAAATACAGACTATTGTCAAAGACGACCTCCGACTAAGAGCTGGTGACTATAGTATCTGGAGTCGACTAGGTGACGATACGTACACCGGACAACATCTTGTCATACGCCGACCATTTGAAGGGAACTGGGTGACGATTCAAGCGGCACCATCCCTCTGAAGTATCCACTTTCTCTTACCGACACAGGAAGGAGCATTCCCCCCGTCAAGTACAGCTTTTGAAGGAATAGAACACGAAGACCTACGCACACAAAATTTCAGTGGACCATCGACAGTAGAAATCCACAACAACCCACTGTACATCGAAGACCAATCGACCACCGACAGAGGTACCAGTTCCGTCGACCAAAATTCTACAGGAGTGACATCATCAACAATCCCACCACTTTCCCCACCACCCACGCCTCCGACCCCGCCAACTTCTGAGAGCAGTGAAAGTGACTCAGGCATGGGTCATGGAACAGCTCACATTCCTCTCTACGAGGGGGATGAATACCCCAAATGACATTGGTTCGTCTGTGAGTCCATCTGGGATGCAAACCAGGTGAAGGATGAAGACCGGCAGATGGCTCAGTTCACAGGAGCCTTACAGAAAAGGGCCCTGACTTGGTACATGACCTTTTCGGAAAGGCAACCCAGAGCATCGAAAGCTGAGATTAAAGCACAGTTCTTATCCTTTTTCAAGACCCCAGACACTAAGCACTTGGCCGACAAAAATCTCAAGACAACGCAACAAAAGCCAAGGGATACTGTCCGCGATTACGACAAATGCTGGAAGGACCTATTGAGTCAATTAGATTATGTTATTGATGAGCAATTACTAATTCAATGGTTCCTTGTAGGCTTATCACAAAAATTTCACCGACACATCAGTCTGGAAACATTCAAGACATATGAAGATGCACTGAACAAATCTCTGCAGGTGGAAATGGATGAAGATATACTTGTCTATCTGATGGACCATAGGATAGAAGAACAGCTGGAAAGTGTGCAGAAGTCCTTGAAAGAACTGTCCCTCAAAAATCAAGAAATCTGGTGTACTAAATGTTCGACGGTCGGACACTCGAAAGATAATTGTCGGCACGAATACAGTCGACAAGACGTCCGATTTGTGCAAACTAAAGTATTTTGCGACATTTGCCAGGAGACTGGGGATCATTCTACGAAAGAATGTGCGTTTAACATGAAGAACGCAAAAGCTTCCTGGTGCACCATCTGTGAGACAAAAAGTCACAATACGGTCGACTGTCAATTAAATCTGAAAAATGGACAGAATTATCAGGAGGTCTACCAGATGAATGCAGTGGCCCAAAGCAATGAGAAAAATAATACTAATGACCAGAACTGGAAACGATATGAAGGCAGATGATATGAGCGCCGGTACGACAATCGACGAAAAGGGTTTGGAGGAAGAGGTCGATTCGTTGGGAATCGTGACATACGATCGCATCGATCCACCCAGTGCTTCATCTGCTATAAAGAAGGGCACAGCTGTGCAGACTGTCCATACAAGGATAGAACTGACCTTAAATTCTGTACGCATTGTAGCGTAGGCGATCACTCTCTGGAGGATTTTCCTACCATGTTATAAAAAATCAATAATAAGAAGAATGTTAATGTCTTGTCTTGTGTACAAAAGCATGATGTATTCACTAATAAAAATATGCATATTGTCACTCGCCAAGGCACAAAAACAGGGCCTAATAACCCCCAAATTAGTAAAATTAAAAACACAAATGGTTATCTAGATCCTCTGAAGGAAAAACAAACTTATCAAGAAGCCACACACATATTTCAAGACATTGCACAGCACGAAGACATTCTTACCAATCGACGTAGCATGACACAACAATTAACTCATCTCATCCAAGTCGACAAATCCGTAGCCCAGTTCATTGATTTATTACACGAAATAAAAAGCACTAACTTTGGAAAACAAACTAAGAACATTTTTAGCCTAAATCAAAAAGACAAAAATGATGTCGACCCACTTATCGACCTGGATATCGAAGATTATCACGTCCGACAAGTGGTGCTCAATTTCGGGTCTCAGGTAAATATCATGACCAGGGATACATGGGAAAATATGGGCCGACCTTGACTCTATGAGTCAGGCATTTACCTAAAACTCACCGACCAAGGCCTCGTTGAACCCATTGGGGTTTGGAAATATGTCGACACGACCATCAAAGGAATATCGACTAAGGTTGATTTTGAAATAATCGACCCAAAAGAAGGATCTAGCTCCTTCCCAGCGCCAGTTGGTTGACCTTGGGGACGAAAGATGAAATCCTCCATATCCTTAGACAAAGAACGAATTAAGTTAAAAGGAAATGGTCAAAGATTCATTGTACCCATTAATCCTTCCCAAGGAGCACCTTGGACTGAACCAATTGATGAGGAATTCAATGTCAGACAACTTTACCAGATCCATAACAATACGGACTATACCGAGCCAAACATTTATGGGGAGCTTCACTTAGATAACCAAGACTCAATTGGTTACAATTAAGATGCTGAATTATATGAATGGGAGATGGAAAATTATGAAACACAAGCAAGAGGGTACTGTACTATACAAAAAGTACAGAAAAAACCCACCCGACAGTGCTTCACTGTATCAATTATACTAAAAGTCTTTGAAAACAAAATCAGGGAATTACCTACATTGCATCCAACCAACTTACATAATACCCAACTGCCCAGGTATAAGGAAAGAGAATCCCCAATAATGCATCTTGAGCAAGTATATAAAAATATTGGAGAACATGGCAGACTTCAAAGCTTAGTGGAAACATTTACAGGTCAAGTAGCTAGATGGTGGAACGCCCATCAGACAAAATTGCAGACCTGGACAACTGCTTCAACTTTCTTTGTCGAATGATTCGGTGGGAAAAAGTTAACCCAGGAAACTCAAATCCCTATCTTTTTCCAAGGCCAAGACCCAGAAGCCAACATCAAGCTTTGTGAAAAGGAGTGGAGACGGCTTGGACACAAAGATGAGCGAGCCTGGCCACATTTGTTCCCTTCAACCCTAGCTGACTTGCCTAATAAATGGTATAAGATGGAGGAAGCTAGAGGAGAAACCTTCTTTTGGCATGAACTTAAAGAAAATTTTATTAAGGACTTCCAGTTCATATCTCAAAACGAAAAACTAGTTGAGACAGCACACCAAATCAAACAGTTTCTTCAACTGACCGAATCAAAACCCATCCAAAACCATCGACAAATCAAGGACTATAACAAGATACAAGCTGAATCAAAATCACAGTCGACACGTTTACACTTAGAAAATGAGCACACAGAAGGTAAGAGATTTAGATGGAAGCCCGACCACATTGAAACAACCAAACCGCTCTACTCAATCCTCAAAGTCGATACCACCGACAAACTAGACTTAGACAGAATGACTGCTACCAATTTTTCGGCTACATTCTCACAGTTCAAAGAAGGAAGTCGGATGATCAATGAAGCTAAAGCACCAGAGTGGCTGCATGCCAAAGTGAAAACTAAGGAGGTCGACATTTCAAATGACGATCGTCCAAAAATAGCTAAGATTGGGGACTACTGGAACGAACACCAAACCACCAAAATCATAAACTTACTTAAAGAATTTGAAGATGTCTTTGCAAGGGATTACAAAGAATTAAAAGGGTTAGTACAAGAAATGGGAGAAATGAAAATAGATACTAAACCTGATGTCCGACCTGTCAAGAAACGACCTTACAAACTAGCTCATAAGTATAAGGAGATAGTTAAGAAGGAAATAGACAACATGTTAGCAGCAGGGATCATTTACCCCATCGACCAGTTGGAATGGGAAAGTCCCATGGTCGTACAGCCCAAGAAACATGACCCAACCAGGTTAAGAATTTGTGTCAACTTTAGGGAGCTCAAAAAAGTTACACTCACAGATCCATTCCCCACCCCCTATGCTGATGAAATCTTGAATGAAGTCGTAGGCCATGAATGTTATTCATTTACAGATGGATTTTCAAGATATAATCAAGTACCCATAGCAAAAGAGGATCAAAAGAAAACAACATTTGTATGTGAATTTGGGTCCTTTTCCTACAGGGTTATGCCTTTTGGGTTGAAGAATGCACCTGCAGTATTCTCACGAATTGTTGTCAAAACATTCCAAGAGTATATCTATAAGACCATGGCAGTATACTTCGACGACTGGACCATATATTCCACCCTAAAGGATCACTGCACATGGCTCCGACTTATGCTGGACAGATGTCAACAGATACAACTCTCCCTAAATATTAAGAAATGCACTTTTATGACACCCATAGGAATTCTCTTAGGGAATATTGTCTGCAAAGACGGTATAAAGGTCGACTTTGCCAAAATAAAAATCATCCTCGACCTAAAACCCCCAATAAACCCTAAACAGGTCCGGTTGTTATTGGGCCATACAGGATACTATAGGAAATTCATCAGACACTATTCAGATATGACTTACCCTCTGGAGGAACTGCTAAAAGAAGATCAGGAGTTTATATGGACAGAAGAATGCCAAATATCCTTCGACAAATTGAAAATAAAACTGGTCGAAGCTCCCATACTTAAATTTCCAAACTGGTCGACTAAATTTCATGTGCATATTGATGCCTCAGGCATTGCAATTGGAGCCATCCTTACTCAACCAGGGGATGATGGGATGGATTAACCTATCGTATATAGCAGTCGAAAATTAAATAAAGCTGAAAGGAACTACTCAACCACTGAACGAGAAGCCCTAGGTATGGTCTTTTCTCTCCAGAAGTATCGACATTACCTATTGGCCAACCCTTTCATATTTTATACCGACCATCAAGCTTTGAAGTACCTTGTTAATAAACCCCTTCATCATGGAAGAATATGTCGATGTCTACTTCTTTTTCAAGAATTTGAGTTTGAAGTAGTGGTCCGACCAGGAAAGCTAAATGTTAGACCCGACCACCTATCACGTATCGACACAGGGGAGGAACCGACCAGAATCGACGACGACTTGCCGGATGCACATCTATTTCACATAGAAGCAGTACCCAAAGAACTAGAAGAAATAGCTCAGTTCTTAGAGACAAGTCAGGCACCCGAAGGTCTAAACACCAAGAAGAAACAAATCTTAGCTATGAAGGCTGCACCCTACAGCCTCATCAATGGATTTTTGTACAAAATGGGGTTAGACGACATTCTCAGATGTTGTGTACTCGACCATGAGAGAGAACAGATCATGCATGAAGCACACTATGGACCTGCAGGAGGACATTTTCAAGCAGATACAACTGCAAGAAAAATCCAACAGTCGGGCTTATGGTGGCCGACCATCCACAAGGATTGCAAAAACTTTGTTAGTCGATGCGATAGATTTCAACGACTTGGTCGACCTCTGCCAAGCATAGAAATTCCCTTGATATCTGTAAACCCTAGTCTCACATTTGAACTTTGGGCTATAGACTTCATAGGACCTTTTCCTATCCCAGCCAAATGATCAGGTGCAAGATATATTATCACGGTAGTCGAATGTCACTAAATGGGCAGAAGCTGAACCCGTCGATACATGTTCAAGTGAGGTAGCTGCTAAATTTATCTATGAAAACATTATCACTAGATTTGGATGCCCACTCACATTGATTAGCGACCAATGATCACACTTTATCAACAAAACCATCAAAAATCTGACCGACCAGTTTCACATCGACCACCGATGAAGCACTGCATATCACCCTCAGTCGAACGGCGTGATTGAAGCTTTTAACAAAACACTAACCAAAAGGTAACCAAAATATGCAACACCGACAAAGACGACCGGGATGAGAAAATTCTTGCGGTTCTCCGGGCATATAGGATAGCATATAAGCAGTTGACCGATCAAACCCCCTTTCGACTATTTTACGGGAAGGAAGCAGTCGTCCCCCTACATTTCCGACAGAAGACACCTATTATTGCATAGATACTACATGTCGATGTCGAACAAGCAAGAAAGGACCGACTATTTCAACTCAGTAAGCTAGAAGAACATAGAATCATGGCTATTCAGCATCAGGAAATTCACAAACAACAATATAAATCCTGGCACGACTGTAACATCAAACACAAAAACCTCTCGGTCGGCGACCTTGCTTTAATTTATAATAGTTGATTCAAGGGAAAACCCAAGAAATTACACACATAATGGATGGGACCTTACGTTGTCAAAGAAATACATCCCAACGGTTCAGTCCGACTGAAAATGTTACAGGGCCTAGTATTTTGGAAGCTCGTTAATGGAGCACGACTCAAACGTTACAGAAACTGAATAATAAAAAAAAAAATCAAATAACGACCTTAACCGTCAATCAAAACCCATAAAAAGATAGAAAAATTCCAAAACAAAATAATACATCCCACACAACAAGCCATGACATCAACTCACTACTTTGACAACCGACATCACCACCATCGACCATCTTCATCGACCAGTCAGGCCGACCATTTTCACCCACGACACCGACCATCAACTTCGAAAGTCCCATCACGCATTGATGGCCTCGAGCGCTGAAATAGATCCTCCATTAAGTCGCACTCGAGTATTGCAGTTGGACTGTCAAGTCCGCCATTAATACACCCATTCCGACACTCAACCCCACCCACGCCTATAAATAATGGACCATCGAAGGTTCATTCACCACACCCATTTCCCTCAGAGCACCCGCAATCTCAGTCGACCAAAGCACAAGAACCCTATCAAAACCCCGACCAGCCTGACATAATGGAAACCAAACCCCCTTGCTCAACTCCTTAAAGAACATCAAAAAAGAAAAGGTACAGGAGGGCCCATTCTAGAAACTCTGGCAAGAGATCCAAGAGTGGGCCTATGTCGACAACAGAATGACCCAGGCCACTGAGAAAATTTAGAAGAGCGGCATATTCAACTACCCTAACACACCACTGATGGCAAGCTTCGGTGGGACGAAGGAAGCAGCTGTTAAATTCATTATCAATCGCTACCATAACGGCTGGTTCTACTTCGACCAGCCGATTGATATCACCGGGGATGTTATCTCCAAACTTACGGGCCTGTCCAACCAAGGAAGCCCTGTACCTATTGGGATCAAAGACGGGTTAGTCCAAGAACTTACGGGCTCACCGTCGGGCAAGAATTCCAAAGGACTGATGATCGGCCAGATTGCGACAAGGACGCCACAAATCGTGGCTAAAATCATAGCAATCACCATTACCATGGCAGGTCGGGGAAGCGACCTTAAACTGGAGATGTTGGAAGCGGTCAACACAATCGCGACCGACGGTCAGATATACCGATGGGGAGATTATGTTGCCGACATGATCAAAACAATCTGTGAACGCTGTCAGGAGACGGGAGGTATGATCAAATTCCTCTCTCTCATTCTCTGGATTGTTATGTACCATATTTTCCCGAAAGGTAGTCCAGTCTTCCGGGAGCCGGCCAGGTTCCAAATGCACCGGTTTAAGCCCTTTTCACAAAAAGGCACCCTTCATGAGCTAGCACAGGGGAAATTCTTCCTGGAAAACTGGTTCCAGCAGTTGAAGGTTCGCACAATGAGGTGGAGGGTGCCCCAGAACATCTGACGAAACCTCCTTGCTGAGTCTCATATATAGTTAGAACTTGACCATACATCAGTATGGTACATGCGAGGTCAGGACCCCAAAGCACAGGACCTCAACTACTACCCAACGGTCGAGAATATTTTCCAAGAGTTGACCAGACAAGCACAGAAAAAGATACCAATTCCAAAGGCTGCCAAACAGGTCGACTTCTCCATCATAGAGCCACTCACCGACCAGGAAAAAGAAGAGGACTACGAGCTAAACTTATACATCAGTACATTTGTGTCGGAGGACACTCCGACTGTGCCCACTAGTCAGGTACACATCACTATCAAACCTCCGACTTCAAAGGTAGTCGACCCCCAGCTGACAGAACAACAACAACCAACAGCACCACCACAGCAACAAACAACTCCTCCGGCTCTAGCAACCGTCGACCCCACTCAAGTACAAACAGGTGAAGTCGAAGGCAATGACCCGGAATATGATTTATCTAAAAGCATCATCAAGAAGCTGGCTAAGGAGATAGCTGTCACAAGGAAAAAAATCAAGGCCCAAAAACTACAACAAGGTAGGGGTAAGCGCAAGCTTATTCTGGATGACTCATCCAACGATGAGGAGGAACTTGCAGCCATGGCCGTCAACATTGTCGAGGATGCCCGTGCAAATAAAGTGTCAGTTGAAGTTCAGTTTCAACGGCACCTGGACGCAGGAGCTTCGGAGGGTTGGCCAAAGAAAGCAAGAACGGCACAGACACCTGAAAATGTGGTCGACCTTGTGTCATGTCGACCCCTCCCCCCCCATACCCGACAACCATAGTCGAGGAACAAGCACAAGTACAGTAGGCAGATAGTCCCCCTAAGGAATATCAACGCGCCATCCCGGAGGCACTCAGATCCAAGGTCGACCAGGACGCGGAGCTTAAAGCTTTCTTCACGACACTTCCTGCACTGTTTAAGTCGGCCCAGAAAATACAAACAAAATCTCCTCTCTATGCAAGCAAAAATCCATATGCAACTGTTACGACGACATTCACCCACGACCAACAGGGTGACGTAATAGGAACATCAAGGTCTGTCACTGAGCCAATTGAGACCAACGCCCAGGACGACCTACCCACTACACCTTCAGAAGCGGGTATCTCTTCCGAGCAAAGTTCACAACACACCCCAGCCAACCCTTCGACCCCTGTCCATACCCCCACTCCATCCCCAACACCACCTTCATCACAACCTCCCTCCCCACCACCTCCACCGTCAAAATCCCCACCCCCAGAATTACAGCCAAACCCATCACAGCCACCGTTATCTTCACAACCAGAAGTGGCCATCCCACCTCCTCAAACAGAAACACCCGCCACCTCCCCACCACATACTCAAAAAGAAACACAGCCGACTTCTCTACCACCTAACCAACCAGAAAAACCCTCAGCCTCCATTCCATCAACCACAGACCCAACCTCACCTGCTGCAAATACCCAAGAGCCACAGCCAGACAAACAGAAGAAAAAGAAAGAGAAGCATAGAAAATCTGGTCTCTGGATTATCCTAAGAGATGCAAGTTCCTTGGACGACACAGAGGTCGGCCAACTCCTTAAAACTGTGGCCAAAGAGTCAAAGAAAAGGACAGATCGAAAAAATAAAGAGCTTATAGCCAAAAATGCAAAAGAAGTCGAGTTTCTCGACAGATGCAGAGCTCTAGTCCAGACCGTGATACCAGGCCCTATCGAAGTTGACACAGATCGACCACTTGAAAGAGCATATCGGCTCTTTGAGACGATGGTATCAACTGTCCAGACCCGGCTGCAAGAGACTAAGGAAGGACAAAAGGAGGAGACTATTCGACTGCTCCTGGCCCAACACACTGCATTCTCGGAAGCATACAAAGTTCTCCAGGATCATATGGAAGAATCATTTGTCACTGAGGAAGTACTACGAGACTGGCCTAATCACTATGGGTAGGTCTATCAGCAGACAAGGCAGGCGAGACAGGGCATTCTGGCTTTGGAGGGCCAGAAGTCGACAGAGGCAGAACTGTGGCAGACCATTGAAGAACAAATTGTGATGGAGACCAATAAACTGCAGAAGCTAGAACACGAGGCACACCAGTGGGTTCAGCAGGCTCTCCCCAACTTAGAGAAAGTCGACATCATCTTCCCATAGATGAAACGACTCATCAATGTTGCAGAAGAGCAAAACCAACTGTTGGGTCCCAACATGGAAAATATAGTAGAAATTCCCATGTCCGAAAAGATGTCAATCCTTTCAAGTCTCACTACCTTAACGATCGATATCCAGAAGCCATTGCAGAGTTGGATCGAATTTCAGCATCATCTTGCCATCACAGTTCCAGCTATCGTCAAAGTCTGCGTCTAGAGAAGACCGACCATCCGTCTACACAGTCCACAGCAAGAGCAAGTCTGAATGGTTTGACAAAAGTTCGTTTTTTGTACCTCCCTATTTCTTCGGGACGAAGAAACGTTTTGTTCATGGGGGAGATGTAGAAGGATCAAGTCGACATAAGTCAACTTGAACGAAGACCGACTTAGTCAGCTGACAAAGTCGATGGGCCGACTTAGTCGGTCAGCCGACTAACTAGAAAGATTAGTCGGCTAACTAAACAGTTGTGTCGGTTCACCGAACCAACAGGTAGTTATTTTGTAACTGTTTGTAACTTGTATATATTAGGCTGTTGAGCCAAGCAAAGAACTTAGTTCAGTTCTGTGCCTTGTATGAACTCATTACATTAATATAATCTGTTTTCCCATCTGTTCTTGTCTCTTGTATCTGATTTATAGTTATGTTTTAGTATGTATTATTGGTAACCTTATGTGATCTGTGAGATTACAACAGAACTTCAAACCACTAGACTCTCCATAGTGGCAGCAACATAGAGGACTAAAATTCTGAAACATCGGCATCGTAGAGGATTAAACGTCCGACCTGCTGTCAAAAATAAAAAGTTCAGCTAAGCTTTGTATTTCATCATACACCAGAATAAGATTCGTTAAGTAAGAAACCATTTCCATCACATGTATCCAACGCCCATCCGTGTCTTTCCGCAGAAGTGTCTGGAAATGATAAATAGAAGTATTTGAATGACTCATGTCATATAATAATTTTAGTTTTTTGGAGCTCTTATTGCACCTACATAATTTGCCCAGGATTTTCACTGTAGTGAAAAACACGAGGGGGAAATTTTTTTGTTCTTTTGGTGGTTAGTGTATATGTTGCACTCCTTATTAATCTACCAAAGACAACCCTTTTCAGTGGCTAATGAGATGTTCTGAGCCTCGCCTAAGCCATCGAAAGCTACTAGTTGTGAAATTTTTACCCAAATCAAAAACAAAGGCTTTCAAACTGTCAATGATATTCATATCCTTCATTGCATGAGTTAAATTCTTCATACTATTAAAATAAATTATTTTGGGAGATAACACAGCCCAGTTAGGAATATTTAACCACAATCCATGCCCCAGTTAGAAGTAATATTATTACAGTCATGACTTTCCTACAGGATCTTCAACACACTCACGACTTGCTATAATACTATTACAGTCATGGCCTACTATGAGAGGGTTGTTACAATCATAGCCTATTGGGAGAGGGATTATTATAGTCATGACCTATCCCCAAGGTTTCCAACAAAGTCATGTCCATCCCTAGAGGGCTCTAAAACAATCAGGGTATGCTAAGAGGGGCCAATACTGTCACACCCAGTCCACAATGGTTTCAAATCAGTCACGACCAACCAAGGGGACACTACACAGTTCACAGGTTAGTTGATTGAGATCATGGATCTAAAATAGGGACACTACACCGTTCATAGGTTAGATGATTGAAATCATGGCTCAGTAAGAGGGACACTAATAGTCCATGGGTTAACTACAAGAAGTCACAACCCAGTACATTTCATAGTTTAGTAGAGAAGGAAACAACCCTTAAACTCATATTTGATAACCCAGGGAAGAAGAAACGAAACCCTAGTAGCATATTCCTTGACCCCAAACATAAATATTAGAGATGAGGTTTGGCTTCTTAGATAATGTACAAAGAAGGATAAGTCTTGATTTTATAACTTGAAAAAGTATCTAGAAAGGTCCTTCTTCAACCCTAGCTTTTAGGGTTGTTACAAATAAAACATAAATATAAAATTAGGTTGACATACAGTAAAAAGATAAAGGACCATAAGTAAACCCCAAGGGGTCACTAACACCCCCATTGTGCATCACACGCAGATGCAACTGCTAAATCACAATGGCAGATGCTTTGTGATCTGGATCAGAGGCACATATATGTAAATCCTGGATGCACACAGGAACAACATCCATACCCCGAGTTGAATGCTTGTTTAATAAAAAACAAGTGCACAATCCATTCTCCATTTGGATAGAATTTGAAGTGTAGGCTCAAATAGTGGAGGTGCAGACAGGCTGTGTCAAACAATTTTTTTTTGTAGAGGCAATCAACAACATACCCCATGTTTTAGGCCTGAAACTTTCAACCTCAGACTTGATGCAGTCAACAAAACATTCATGTTCTTGGAATATATATGTACCTTTTTTCCAATAATTGCAATTGTAGCAAAGCTGTCTCGAGTAAGCATGGTCAATTGGATTCCTAATTTCTAATAGAAGGTCTTCATTAAAATGGATGTAACAAACTGAATTTTCATTTGGTAAAGCTGAGAACAAGCTACATATAGAAAATAAGCATAACCAATATAGAAAATGAGCCTAATCAAAACATGCCATTTTCACTTTCATAATGAACCCAAAATTGTCTTCTATTCTCTGATATTTGCATAGATTTTGACCTTTTAGGGATGTTATAGTGCCCAGAATTGAAAAAACAAGCCTCTTATTTGCCATGTGTTAAGGTTAATTTACTGTGTATAGAACGAAAATGGCTACAGAAACTATTTGAGAATGGGACAATGCAACTATGGTGCCTCTTGTAAATTACATCATTATTCAGTATGAACTGAAAATCTCTTCAATGTTTTCACATATTTATTGGTTAAATTGCATGTCATGATACAACCAATATCTCCAAAGGGTTTGAAAGGAAGAAATGGCAGTGCTATTAAGGTAAATAAAGAGTAATTCTCATGCCTTAACCTAGTAAATAACATCCCATCATTTTCATGTCAAACCTTAGTTCCTCACACTTCCAACAAAAAGAGATCAAGAAATTTAGACTTAAAAGAACAGTGTAGTCTCAATCTATGTTTACCAAATTGGCCATTGATCTGTTTCCTATCATCTCAAAATGGATTGACTTTTATCTGGCCATTTTCAGGCATTTTTCTGTACTCGCAATCGGGTTTATCAAGAAACACATTTCTCAACCAAGAAAAAACCAATCAGGTTTATCAAGAAACACATTTCTCAACCAAGAAAAAACCAATCAACAGCAGACCATTTTGTCTGACAGACACTTCTCAATAACTTAGATGCCCAAGGCATGTTTTGAAAAGCATGATCCTTTTAAAATAAATTAAAGAAACAAAAAAAACATAGAAAGAATAAAAAACATACGGGTTTATTTTTTCACTCATATACTGCGAGAGTCAAGCAATATTTTTAGTGAGAACTTGTGTCTTGAAGGGTTTTAGAGAGCATTTATGTCCTAGAGAATTCTTGGAATTGGATACACTCAGTTGAAGCCAGCTCATTTAAAATCCCAAATGACAACATCTGGTGAAGCTTTTTCAGAAGAGATAAGATAGATAAATTCATCATTGTCCACATAAGACCCAACTAATATTTCAATGTAAGAAGAAAATAGAGCTAAGTTTCAAAAAATGTCTGGAATGGTGGTGTACCAGTCCCCGAAACACATAGAAATGTGTAAACAGGTACAAAATTCCTTGGAAATGTCCTTAGCAACCCAACAAGGTCAAGTCAGAGTACTAACAACCCACAAGAATCAAGACTTTGTCCAAGCATCCCATAGCCCATAGAGATCACAACTCTGTCCAAACACCTCATAGAGGTCACAACTCAAATATTAGCAACCCAAACAAGGTCAATTCATAGTATTAACAACCCACAAGAATCAAGGCTCTGTCCAAGAATCCCACAGCCCTCAGAGAACACATCTCTGTCCAAACACCTCATAGAGGTCACAACACAAATTCAATAAACACACATAAGGTCACTTCTCACCAGAGAAGGTTAGAAAACCCATATTCAAGTCAAGGAGAACTAAAACAACTAAATATAAGCCCTTAAGGAGATTACACAATCACAGTTTAGCCCTAGCGGCTTCCACAAGTCACAACCCAACAGGAATGTGTCATTACATTCAAAAAATAGCCTAAAGGTAATTAACGCAGTCATGTCCTACTGAGAGAAGGAAAACACAATCACAACCATCCCACAGAGTCATGATATGCTGGTAGAAGGAAGCTACAACCAAGGTTCAGTCCACGAAAGGTTTCCACATCCTAGAACCATCCCTAGACAGCTCTCAACAATCACGGTACATCAAGGAAAAGGTTAAATCCTAGCAGAAGGAGGTCATCATCAGTCATGGACCAGCCCAAGGAGCACAACGTAGTCACGACCCAACTCAAGGAGCATAACATAGTCACGGATTAGTTCAGGATCAGATAGAAATAGTCACAACTCAAGCATAAACAGTAGCAGCAGATAGGGTAAGAGAGTGACAACCCTAATAGGTTGAGGAAGACATGGTAGCAGCTCTGAGATAGTAGCGAAACCCTAGACATCAACCCAAATATCAGCAACAAATCCTAGAGTAGGTGTAATATCATATCTTCAATCTTTTCTTGTGAACACACACACCAAAATCAAATTCAAGACTTGAATTTATAATCTTAACAATCCTTCTAAAAGGGTCAATCCACTAACCCCTAGATTTTATGGTTGTTACCAAACATAACATAAAATAATGTTAGGTTGAATTAGGATAGGGTACTAATGGTCAAGTGATCATAAAATAAAAACAATAAAATAAAATTCACCATACCAAAGGTACATGCAATAAGGGCACTAGGACCAAGTAGAAGATAAAGGATCATAAGTCTACCAAAGGGGTCATACTAAGAAGGTAACACAACCCTCATAGCTACAAGACCAAGGTGTACCATAAAGGTGGACAAATAGCCCCTTTTTCCCATAGGACCAACAATACCAAGGACTTTAATATTTTCTCTCTCAAGGTATATTTTCACATGTTTTCCATATGTATTTTTATCATCACTGTATAAGGAGAAAATCCAAACTGGATGATGTGATCCTCTAGTACTCAATACTGCTCCCAAGGGTTAGGTACTAGTGACATAATCAAGGGGTATCTAGTCCCTTGAGAAACAACCTAGAAATAACTGAATAAGAGAGAGGACATCACACATCATCATCTTGGTCAACTTGACCAAGATCCACCTGGTTAACTGACCAAGAATGTGCCTGCAGAAATTGCTTGGTCCCAAACCAAGAATTTGCCTGGTCCCAGACCAGGAATTCTCTGTCTCAACCTGTAGGATCTACTTGGACATCGTGTCCAAGAAACTGTTTGGTCCCAGACCAGAATACCCTAGCGACATATAGGGGCCCTAACCATATGTTACAAACTTTGTCATGGCATCAACCTACTTAGTCCCTGACAAAGAACCAAAGGAGACTACTGGGGGGCCTAGGGTACCTTCTAGGGTCTTAATTTACCCTAGTTAATTTACTAGGGTACCATCCTCCTTGAGAATGGGTCTCACAACTGCGTTATCTTTAATAGTTGTGATCTTGTGGGCTACTAAATCTAGATTGTGACTGCTTGAGACTGATAGATATGGGTTGTGACCTCCATGGCCTTCTTGATCTAGGTCATGAACCCTTGTGGGCTTCTTGGACTCAGCTGTAATTATTTGTAACCCCTACAGTTGGGTTGTGAACTGTTGAATCCCCTTAGGGATGAACCATGACCATTGTGGATCCCTTTAGAACATCACAAGAGATTGTTTGTTGTTTTTCCAAAAACAATGTAGTCAATACAAAATTGAATCATTGTGTCTAAAGAATAATATATAAACAATGTAATTGATGAACAAGACACCAGGAATCCCTGTTATGGGGCACACAATTAAGATTTGGATCCTAAATCCCATAGGGAACACCTTAGACATAATACCCCATTTCTTCAACATTTGAAAATGGGTCCTTCCATGGAATGTTGAGAACAATCATAGTTGCATTTATGAAAGAATATGTCACCCCTCATACCCTGGAGTAGTACGTATTCAAATACATTCTCTCCTAATCCCTTTACTCCTCCCCCCCTTCAACTAGTCTTTCAACACTTGAGGTCACCTCTTACCATCCAAGCAAGACCTAAACTAGGTGATTAGAGATGAGATTTACAATTGGATCACACCTCCTAAAATTCTTAGCCCCAAGATAGGTTATTAATCTGAGAACTTCATGCAGCTGAGAGATATCAATATTCTGATTCTTGTGTATATGTGCAAACACTGGGTGCACAACCTCAGGATCCTCCTTGAATAGTTGCAGGTATTCTCTCATCGAATTCAAGTTGAGACCAATTACTACATCTCACACACTATTAGAAAAAACACAATCATTCCACTTATAGGAGAGAAAGTAAGAGAAACATTTCATTTTCAGATGTCCTATCTTAGTATCCATTATTTGGACAAAGGGAGGTTTTACTACCTTCAGTGAGACTTAGGTGGCTCCCTCTCCACATTTTTTTATTGTCCAAAACAAATATGCCTACCTATTTTCATGACAAATATTTTCAAGCATAGATCACAATCCTTGTGTGGACCTCTCCAGCCATATCCCATCCGGAGGATCACCTCTTTCTTCCATGTTAATTGTCTACTCAAGGAAGCAAATAACATACAAAGGCCTAGACCACTTCGAATTTCAAATCAGTGAGACATGGATTTCCTCTTGACACCCTCTCTATATGGATCAACTGCCTTCCATAAATCTTCTAAGGAACTCATGTTTCAGATCCCAGGGCAAACATCACCAGGCCGGTAGACAAATCATCCATGGGAGGTCCCAGAGACAGTCTCTCTCTATGCTGGAAAACTCTCCAAGTTTGTTCAAGCACACAATATTCCATTCAAAGTTTCTTCTAATGGACCTTGGATGTTTGGGCCACACTCTAACCCAGGTATGTATAGTGGATGTACTTTCAAGTCTGGTTGACCTACTTGTCATTGTCATTATTTGGCATTGATAAAATTGTCAGGCACACATAAGTTATATTGACAAAGGATTCTTATCCAAGGAAAAAAAATATGTCTAACATTGTGTGAGTTTGCAAACTACTTACTCTATAAGACGTTGGAACTTGGATATCCTGCACAGAGTATGGGGAAGGCACCCATATGCTCTAGTGATCACTATGTATTAAATGAGAAAATTAGGAATGTTTGTGACAATGTTGGGTGGAAGATGGAGGAACTTTAGCACAATTCTGGCGATAACAATAATATAGTTGAAAATGGGCTGGAGGTTTTTACATATAAGCTCTAATTGAAGTTAGAGGTAGTTACAAATCAAGTGCTAATTGTGCTTTGAAACGATGATCAGAAGCTAGAAATTTAGGAAGATGAGCTAGAGAGGACACTAAAGATCTAAATTGGAAAATGCTCTAGTGGAAGTTAGCTTTTGGAGTAAAATTCAAACTGTCAAGAACATGCTAAGAAAATGTTTTTCGATCAAAGATTCAATTGATCAAAACATTAGGAAACTTAGAAGTGACCTATTTAACACAAAAACAAGAGTATCAATCCCAAGGATATACTATATCGTCACCCACTAGTTTCTATCGAGGAGGAGAACCCATAACAAAATCCCATGGCCCCAGAACAGCTCAACAAGGACACAACAACTCAAAAGCACCTCATTATATAGTTTTAATTTCATATGTTGTCAACCTGGTTTTTCTATTTGTTAAAGTTGAAGTTTTGAATCTCAGTCATGTAGTAGAAAACTCTTTGAACTTGTTAAAATATTTCTTATAGATTCCAATAATTGTAGGATGACCACAAAATGTACGGTGTTAAGCCCTTTGTTTTGGTCTTCAGTATAAAGCATTTTCAGCTCTAAAATAGGAGACTCAGTTATGGAAGGCTGATTATATATAAATAGTAACTTGTATTTTACTAAGAAAAAAATAAATAATTAAACTACAATCTAAACAATGCCGCAACAAGTTTCAATCATGGCAACAGCTCAACATACACTAATACATAAATTAAAAAATGCATTCTTCCCTATATTAAACCCTAACAAATGTGTATAGGGCTCAAAAATTTTCTTACCTGGAGAAGTTGCCGCTTGAGGATGGCTTCCAGGATGAAAATTTGTGCTACCACCAATGCCTCCCATTACAGGGAACCCATTATTGTCCCATTTATTCCCTATGGTAGGCGATGCACTCCCCATAATTAAGGTCCTTTTCCCCATGAACCGATTTTCAGGTCCATGAAATCCCCCAGAAGAATGCACCTATGCATGATTATTATTGGAACCCTAATGTTAATGCCCTCCTCCTTCAATGGGACCACACATCATAGAATACCTCGAACTAGACGAGGCCTCAAGTTTCACCACTGGTAACTGCGACTTAATACTGAACCTACGAATTTGTTGGTCTCTGCGTACCCTCTCCAACTTTAAAAGCTTGGTAAAACTTCTGTATTGAAAATTACATTGTAAAAAACTTATCGTTGAAGGTTTAATGGTGAAAGTGTGGCCAAATCTTGCAAATCGAAGATCAACAATTTGCCAAGAAAAGTCGAGCTTAAAATTATGAATATATCCAAAATTCTTGAATGAATTTCCTCAATAATGAAAAAAACCCCGACTAAAAAATCCCAATGATGATTCTGAGATGATTTCAACATCGTTTCGTTGGTTTGTTTTAAGGTTTTGTTGTCCTCACTGATGTTATGATGAAACAAGTTTAAGGCATTCCTGTGGCTAAATTAATAAGACTTTGTTTCAAAGTGAATGTCATTAAATCTAAATTTTTAAATCTATTTTTATATTATAAATTATTGAAAATCAACCCTACCTGGCCTACGTAGTTGAGCAAAAGGGAGGAAATATTCTTCGACAAGGTTCAATTTGCTCCAAGTTCTCTTCAAAAAAGGTCATTGCTGTGCAATGTAGGTGATGGACAAAATGTACGGCTCTTAATACATTTTTATTTTGCATTAAAGTTAAAGGAAGTATCTAAAAATTTAAGGCTCATTTCAAAGTTATTAATGAGGGATACCTTCCACTTTGTGTAGGTTTCCTTTCGAAACTTTCGTAAGGGAGATTGAGAGTAATAGATTTGTCTAGGCATGAGGGAGAGGAGAAATAATGTAGCATATTATAAGGAGACAACTTAGCTTATTGGAAGGTTTGGTGTTATATTTTCTCTTTGTACTATATTTATGCACTAATATTAATCTTGAGAAAGGGATTGTAGGAGGGTAAAGCAAGCTTCCCAAAATGGATCATGTAACTTTGATAAGTTATTGGCCTTTTAACTTGTCATTTAAGAGGTAGAGAAGAAGCTAGAAAATGGTGGTTGGAAAGTTTTTTCCCCATATATGGAGCTATAGAATAAGAAGTGGGGTGGCCCACCCAAAAATGATAAGAGATGTTTACCATTTGCATTGGGTTTGATCCTTGGTGTTGATAAGTGTTTGGTTATATGCCTTTTCTACTTATTTTTGTTTTCCAATATGTCATTTTTTTTGGACACTTGAAACTTTATTAAATATTTTAAATAGTTATAAATACTTTGTATTGATGTTTGTCATGGCCACACCAAAGCTCTTTTTTCTACCAAAAAATACCATATGTGTGTGTGTGTGTGTGTGTAGAGAGAGAGAAAGAGAGAGAGAGAGGTCAATGGATCTCCTTTATAAGATTTCAAGGCCTGTAGGGGTTTAAAGCAAGGTTGTTTGATGTCTCATTTCCTCTTCCTTATGATAGATAAGGGCCTAAATAGAATGATGACTACAACCAAGAGATCAAGTGCAATCAAGTGGCTTAGGGTATCTCCCTAATGCATTTTGTTGTTCGTGGATGATAATATAATATCCAGTGAAGATTCAACTAGAGAATGGAGAAGAATTAAAGGGATTTTGGAAATTTGAGAATATGTTAGTGGAAGTATAAAGGTCTAGAGACTGGATTGGTGAAGGAGGATTATTTAACCATGTCTCAATTTTTCTTTAGATAGGGACGATAAATGAACTTTTCTTAGGTCCTTTTAAGTTCAATTCACATTGATTCAAGAATTTGGATTTTATCAATTAGGTTGAAAGTGAATGAAAGAACTTCGATATTGAGCTAGAGGATCTTGTAATATTATAGTTTCATGATAACCTAAAAATGGATTAAGTAGAAAAAAATCAAGTGGGTGAACTTAGAGTACAAGGATTCGTGTGAGTATATTTGGAACTTAGAATAGGAGATTTCAAACATATACAAATCTAATATGAGTGGAATATTCACAACAGAATAATTGGAGAATATAAAATTTGGAATCCTTAAAGACAGAGCTCTTAGAGTAGGAAGAATCTAAATGGAACATAATGATTTGAGTTATATGGCTTTCCCAAGGTGACAAGAACACTCTCTTTTTTTCACAAATATGATAGAATGAGAAAGAATATTAATACAATATGGAGGATATCCAATAGGGATGTTGAGAAAGCAAGTTGTTGAGAAAGCAAGTTTTGGTACATAGATGTGGTAAGAGCATCTCACTTTCAATAGTTATTTATGGAACCAACAAGAGAGTTAAAATTGTGGATATTGTTTCCTTTTTCCTTAGTTTTGTAAATCATGAACAAAATTTGGACCTTGTAATTGAGATTCGTTTTGTAGAACTTGACAAAGTGATTGACCTGATTAAAGAGTACAAGAATCTTGGGTTAGATGGATGGCCCATCAAATTATGTGTTTGATTATTTGAGTTATTAGGGAATGATATGTTGTTGGAGGTTGAAAAATCTAGTAAAGTTAGGAAGGTTCTAAGTTCCATAAACACCACCTTCTTGACCATGATCGACAAAAAGGATGTTTTTGAATCATTTAATGGTTTTGGACCAATATCATCATATAACTTTTCATATAAGATTTTCCCCAAGGGAATAGTGACAAGAATTAAACCAACACTATCCCCAACTATCTCAAGTGATCAATTTGGATTTTTTTAATGATAAACAAATTCATGAAGCCATGGGTGGTGGTAATTTGGGGCCCCACGTATGGACCATGAGCTTTAGGGACAATGTTACAACATAAGACCATAGTTTTGAATATATTATAAGTCATGCATCAAGAACCATCCTCTATGCACTGATTATAACCATAATACTTGTAGAAGGTATGCAAATATGGATGCAACAAAAATAGGTGCAAAAGTGGGCCCATAATGGTGTGCACCAAAATGATGATCATCACCATCATCATCATTCATTTCATTTCCATCATAATCATCAGCAATGTCGACATTGCCATTATCCTCATCAGCATCATCATAATCATCATCATCATCATCATTGTCATCGTTCTCCTCATTATCAATCATCATCATCATAACCATCCTCAATATCATAATAATTATCCTCATTTTCATCTTCAACATCTGGGTGTAAAACTGGATGCAAAAGTGGATAAAAACATGGATGCAAAAAAGGATGCAAACATGGATGCAACAAAAGTAGGCGCAAAAGTGGGTGCATAATGGGGTGCACCAAAAATGGATGCAAAAGGTGATGCAAAAGTGGATGCAAAAAATGATGCAATCATGGAAGCAAAGCATGATGAAAAAAGTGGTACAAAAGTGGACACAACCATGGATGTAAAATTGGATACAAAATTGTATGCGAAAGTGGATGCAATAAAAGTAGATGCAAAAGTAGTCGTAACACCCAACGCAAAACTCGATGAAAAAGTGGATGCAAAAAGGGATGCAATAACTGATGTAAAATTGGATGCAAAAAAAGATGCAAAAGTTGAAGCAAAAGTGGCTGTAAAAGTAAGCGCTAAAATGGGTGCGAATTGGGGCGTGACAAAAGTGGATGAAAAAGTGGATGCAAAGGTAGATGAAAAAAAGACGTAAACATGGATGCAAAATGGGATGCAAAAAGGGATGAAAACGTGGGTGCAAAAGTGGATGAAAAAATGGATGCAAAAGTGGATGCAAAAATTGCTGAAACAACATGAGATGCAAAACTAGACTCAAAACAACATGTAAAATTTGATGCAAAACTTGGGGCACGAAGGGATGCAAAAAAAGAAGCAGAAGTGGATGCAAAATTGGATGTAAAAAAGGATGCAAAAGTGGATGAAAACAAGGGCATAAAATTTGAGGCAAACATGGGCATAAATGGGGGTGAAACAAGAGTAGATGCACAAACTAGGCACAAATTTAGGTGCAAAACTAGGCTCAAAACCTAACGCATAACCAGGTGCAAAACCTAGAGCAAATTACACTGCAATTTGAGCCAAATTTAGAAAAAGGACGCAAAAAACGCCTAAAATAGCACCAACCCATGAAATTGCACCATTTTGTCCAAAAAATGAAGAAAAATACACTGAAAGATGGTCTAGACACAAAAAAGGATGCAAAAAGAGACACTAAATTTAGCTTTTATTGTAGTGTTTCCTCTGCCCACTTTGTGAAGTAATCCATAGCGACAATGATGTATTTGTGCCCCCTGACCGAAACTGGGTTGTACGTCACATAATATATCCCCCACTTAGTGAAGGGGCCCACTGAAATGACGAGAAATAACGGAGCAGGATGCAACCGTATCTTTCTGGTGTAAAGCTGGCAAGGATGACAGCGCTTCACGGCTTCTACACAATCTTTAAAGATCGTGGGCCAAAAATAACCGACACGTAAGATCTTTTGGGTCGTTGCTAACCCAAATAAATGACCCCCACACACTCCACTATGGGCATCATTTAGGACAATCGCAGCCTTTTCGTGTGTAAGACACCGACGCAAAATAGAGTCTACCCCTCTATGATATAAAGTATCTCCAATAATGAGGTAGTTTTTTGTATGTAAGTGTAATTTGTGTCATTCTTCCTGTGAAAAGGTTACAGGGCACTTCAGAGTTTGGAGATAGAGAAGTATATCCCCATACCAAGGGTCAGAGGTGGAAATCAAGAAAATGTGCTCATCTAGGAATGAGTCTTCTTCAATGACTACATCTTCTTCAATGGGAATTCTACAATGAGCTTTGCAAAGACTAAGGATTGTTTGGATTTGGAGGATTGAAAATCTAAGTCAAACTCTTGGAGAATCACTATCCATTTGTTGAATTTTCCTCCAACTATCTGCCGAGACAAAATATATTGAAAAGGACAAACATACGCCACTATTGTCATAGTCCTCAATAAGATGTAGTGACGTAACCTCTTAACAGAATATACAGCTGCTAACACCAACTTTTCAACGTGGGAGTACCTAAGTTCAGGGCCAGCTAAAGCACGACTAAGAGAGTAGATGACATGCTCTTGGAGCTCATCATCCTCCTGGACTAGTGCTACCCCTATGGTCGGCTCAGATGCAGTTAGATACAATATAAAATCACGGGAGTAATCTAGAGAATGCAATAAAGGTGCCGACAACACAGCTTTCTTTAATGCCTCAAACACAAGTTGTGTAATTTCATCCCATGCAAATGGGGTGTCCTGCTTCAACAAGCGCATGAAACCTTTGGTGATCTTGGCATAATTCACGATAAAACATCATAGAAAGTTAGACTTCCCTTGCAGGCTCTAAATATGCCTGATGGAATGATGAGGAGGTAGATTTGCTATGGCCTCAACTTTCAAAGGATCAACCTAAATACCTTTGTTAGAAATAATGAACCCAAGCAGCCTGCCTGACTCGACACAGAAAACACACTTGTGGGGATTCAAGCATATTTTATAATGTCTACATATTTCAAAAATTAAATGCAAGTGATTTGGGTGATCAATCCTCTTTCAAGAATGTGCTGGAAGATCATCTAGGTGGGGTTCGACAATAGACTTGATGACATGAAAGGCAAAATTCATTGCCCGCTGAAAGGTAGCCTCTGCATTTTTCAATCCAAAAGGCATTTTCTTGTACACAAATGTACCCCAAGGACAGATGAAAGATGTTTTATGTTGGTCTTCCAGTTTGATTTGAATCTAATTATACCCAGAGAAACCATCCATAAACGAAAAGACCTCACTCCCTGCACAAGCATCAATGATTTGATCTATGAATGGTGTGGAGTAGTTATCCTTAGGACAGGATTTTTTTAAATCGTGAAAGTTAGTACAGACATGTATCGTCCCCTTCTTTTTGTCGACAGGAACAGGGTTGGATACCCATTCCATCAAATCTATCGGGTAAATAAAACCATCTTTCATCATTTTTTTAACTTCAACCTTAACAACTTCCGCTTTACGTCGATTGACAGGTCTGATTTTTTGTCGAACTAGTTTTGCATCAGGATAGGTTTGGATTTCATGTTCAACTATTGATGGATCTATTTCTAGAATCTCCTCATATGAACAGGAAAACACGTCATGGAATTCCTTAAATAAGGTAGTATAGATAGTAATCTCCTCTATAGAGCATTTTGCACCAATATATACATTTTCCACAATGTTTGGGTTCACAGAGATGTTGATAGGAATAGTAACACAAATTTTTGCCATATTCCCCTGGCAAATATTCTCTCCCTTGGTAAGGGATTGATTGTTATATCAGCATCACCTGCCAGTCTCATATGGAACTCTTGGTTTTTAATCCTACTTAAATATGGAAAAAAATAGGATCGGCGATGCAGATCTTCACAGTTCTTATCTCATCCACACATAGCTTCCAAAATGGCTTCATCAGATGGCAAAACCATGTCTAAGCAATATTCAGTATGCAAAGAGTTCTTTGCCCAAGCAGGAAGATAGGCTTCTTCTGGCTCCTCTGAGACTGTGAGAGGGACCGAAATGGGATCAACAGTGGTATCAATGATAGCTTGATAAGCTACTTCCATTGTCGATAAGGGAACTTTAGGTTCATGATGGGAAGGAAGAACCCAAGGGTCCATTCTATCGACAACCATTGCGCTAGATTTCCCTACACTAGTAGAACCTAAGTAATTAATCGGGGCTGGAATATAGAATGTGCCCATCAATGATGAATACATTCCATCCCCTAAGTTATTTGAAGTAGGTTTGACCTGATCAACCAATGGCACGGTGGACTCATTAGTTTCCATGCGGCCCTTCCGAGTAAAACTGAGTTGGTCTACTGTAACCAACTTCTCTTCGTGAGGAAACACTACTACCAAAATAATGGCCGATGCAATAGAAAACATGGCATAAGTCCAACTTTTCCCTAGGATAAACTTATAATCCAATGTCACATCAGTTACCTCTATCTCAACAGACATTTCCTTCCCTTACAACTTTATCTCAAAAGCTGGTAGGATACCATGTGGATGAAATGACCTACCGTCAAAAGCAGTAAGTAGGGTGTTCGATGGAACTATCTCTGGAGATCCAAGATCCTTCCAGCAAGACAAGGACATGACACATGTGGAAGTTCCCTCGTCGAAAACTGCCCTTCAAATGGTTTTTATGCCATGGATGGCATCTATCGATAAGGCCACATGATATGGTAGGAGAATTTTGACATCAGACAAATTAAACTTCGCCATGAGACTCGATGAATTCATACTACCTAAGGCTTCTAAGAGCGCATATCGCTAGGTGGGACAACTCCTTAACACCTATAAAGCCAACATCAGGCAAGGGGTTTGGGATAAATCTTCAACTACAGAGTAATTGGCTGCAGCCCTAGCATTACCATTGTGCAATGTTTTCTTGAAGACACCTTTTGGTATCTTCGGCATATTTTTAGCAAGTTTTTCAATTGTGAGAGGGTTAGAAGTTTCACCTATAGACTTACCCTTCTTGGGAGCCTCTATATCATAGTTCTTGTTTCTATTCTGGAGCAATGTCTGGGATTGAACCATGTTGATATAATTTGGGTCAGGGGCATTTGGAGTGCCCCTTGCTACACTAGAAGATGAAGCAAAATTCTGCCCTTGGGGAAAAGGATCCTTTAAGACAGCCGGTTGTTGAGTTTTGAGTAGCTTCTAAGCTTGTTCCATAAGGGTACATTGATGGACCAGGTGATCTTCCTGGCACAACTTACATGGAAAATTCACCTTCTTATTCTCTTTTTTTCCCCCATCAGCATTGTTTGTGGGTTTTGGATTATTTTGGTTTCCCTTACCTTTCTTCCACTTTTTCTTTATCCCATTGGGCTGTTGATTACCCTTTTTGGAGGAATAGCAAAAGAATTTGCATTTTGGGGTGAGGGGGAAACCTTTGCTACCCCCACTGTAGATTCTTTGATAGACAACTCATGGAGATGCTTAGTCGAAGACTCTACATTGGGAGATTTCACCGAACCAACCACGCCATCAGCATGAGGTCCAGGCTTAGGTTTCTCAACATTATGTGTTGGTCTTGGTGCATCAAGGATGATTTCATATAGAATCCCAGACTGAGAATATATCAAATCTAACTGTTAGGCCCTAAGGATAGCCTCTTCCTCATTAGTTACTCCCAAGTTGGATACATTCTTAGATATATGTGGCACTAAGGACTTAAGGAACCATTCTAATAAAAACTATGGAGGGATAGTGGCCTTAATGAGCCTTTTCCACCTTCTCCACTCTTGGATGTGATCCAAAATGTGAGTGGATTTGTCCTACCAAAAGGTGGACAGTAATTATGTGTCATCATCATACCAAACAGGAATTTGGAAATGGTTAAGGAACACATTAGCTAAGTCCCAAAAAATACCAAACAAAGCAGAGGGTAGTTCAATGTACCACTTTGTTGCGGCACTAATCAAAGTTCTTTGGAACAACCTCAACCGAACGGTGTCATCGTTCAATGAGTTGGAAGAGCACCACAAGTGAAAGGTGGTGATATGAGCCCCTAGGTCTTGACCAACTTTGCCTTCGAATTTTGGAATATCCAAGGGTAGCTTGGTAGGGACAGGTGGCTAGGAGGCATCATGTTTCACCGGGTCATTCATTAGTTTGGACAAATCTGACAAATTCAAAGTTTCCAGGAAAGTAATTTTGGTCCTAACCAAAGCATGAAAAGTACCAGCTCGGGAAGTAGAAGGACTTTCCCCCAAATTACAAAAAGTAAAGGTGGGGTTTGACCCAGCTACCGGTTGTGAAGTATTCAGAATACTTTGGAAAGGATTCCACCCATAATCTAGTGGATTGTTCATATGTGGTGCAGTGTATGTGGTTTGAGCAGCTCTAGATGAAACTGGAGTTTGAAAAACAGGAGCAGTTATCCCCCCGCTAAAAAGCGAGAAAGGAGAACTCGTGAAAGGACCCAAAATCGGCGTTTGAAAACCTTGACCATCAGTGTTAGTGTTTCCAAAATTCACCCCTACATATGAAGGTGTTGGAACTACATATGGAGCAGATGGGGGAATATGCCCCCCATTCCAAGGAAAACCCAAGACAAATGAAGAGGATCCAACAAGACCACTCTGAGCAGTGTGTGCAAAAGAAGGTGAAGCAGAAGGTACACTAGGAATCCTAGTGACCACCCCACCAGAAGTTCCTACTACAATTATGGAAGACGGTGGTTAAACCACCCGACTAGCTACAATTAAAGGAGGAGTAGGTATATTTGTTCTAGGGGCACCAACCAGGGGAGGTGGCACTCCTTCAGCCAGAATAGCTGAGGTGGAGGTAGAAGGACTTTCTCCTACACTAGACATTAATCTACCCATAGGAACACCAATCACAGGTGAATTGAAAGGACAAACCTAGACCATCATTGGATCATTTAGGTTAGTAAGAGGTGAATTAAAGTTTCTCACAAACTCGACATCCTGCAAGTCTTCTATCTCTACTATGGCTGTATCAACCTAGTTTGTACTAAGTTCTGGTTCACCCAAAACTTCACTAATTCCTATTGGTTTGAAAGAACCGTTTGTGTCTAATCTCTGCCTTTAAGGGGGTGGTGGAGGTTCCACTGTAATAAGCAGAGGAAGGTTTTGCAAACTTATTGACCTTCTGAGAGGTTGGTCCTCCATGATTGAAAGTTTGACTCTTCACAACCTAAGTCCAGCTAAACAAAAACAAACCACAGAGCAATCACTACAAAATTTCCTAAAGCCACAACAAACACAAGGGGTATAAGATATGTTTTCCAGGAGAAAGCTGAGAGATATTTACTTGGCATCCTTGAATATGTTCTTAGGCATAATCGGAGGAATCTCCCACCTCCCTCCCACACTTTCTACAAGGGTTACCTTCCAAGCCCATCCAAGGTCAACCAAAAATAGCCTTCCAGTGTACTTTTGTATAAACCCTAGATGTCAGAGAGACTAAAGGATGCCTCAACTATATTGAGAGTTTAGGGGGACATTCATAAGCCTGATTCATATGCATGGGCAGGGTAGCAAATCCCAAAACCCTATCTAAGACAGAATCCCCAGATGTGCAAAAACCTTGGACTACGCTTTGACAAGGAATCAAAGGTTTATCTCCTCGGTCCAAGCCTCCACGTAGCCTCATGCTTAACTCCCATTTGAGAGGAGCTTCCTATATATAATCAACATAGAAAAGGTTTTACTTATTGATTGGCCAACTGCATCTAAATTTAAACATTTGTGGATAGTTCAAACTTCCTGTTCCACAAGTCTAGCCTAAGCTAGTTGGTGTATGACCCTATAAAATAAAACTTACAATAATTTTTAAATTATATCATTCATTTTAAGGGTTGTTCTTAGTCAGAAGGTAAATGGTGTGAAGGACTGTGATATTATAGACTCGATAAGAAAAAGAAAAATGATGTATAAAGCAAATTCCAAAGTAAATTGCAACTACTTAAACCAATTATATTTTCTTTTTGTAAATGTAAGCTAATGAAATTGAAACTAAGTGTTGGAAAACTAAGACTTATTTTTATAATTTTTGAAATTTTATTTTAAAATATTGAAAAGAAAGTGACTAAATGCAACTAAATGCAAAAGCATAAGATGTTTTTTCTTCACTTTTTCAAATTCTTCAAAAACTATAATGCACCTAAATGCAAATTTTTGAGCGATTTTGAATAATCAGAACACATAAAAATAAAAATGAAGTATAGAGGACCCACAATAACCAAATTCAACTAAACATGAACAAAACTTGGTAAAAACATGACTTGGAAAAACTAATGAATAAAATCCACTAGATTTACTAAAGGACAAGTGACAAACTGACACTACACAAAGCAACACAGAGTATAAGGTATCTAAATCCCTAATCACTAACTCAGACACTCAGCACTAAAATTGTAAACCAAGCTAGAGGACCAACTTCAAATCACTAGATGAAAGAAGATTCAAACAAAGAAAAATCAAAAGATCAACAACAAGAAAAAAGTATGGCATACGAGACTTTAGACTCACAAAGTCATGATAAAAATAGAAGACCCCTAAGCAAACAAAAATCAACCAAGACAGGGACAAGCAAACCCTACCCAAAATTTTATACTACTACTGGATATACATGACTTTCTTATAGAGAAACCCATGTATCATACACAACTGTCATATAGAAAAACCCGCGTATACAAGTTTCTATACGTGACTGTGTATAACAACAACCCGCGTATACAACAAAACAAAAAATCAAAGAAAAAATATTAAAGGTATCTAGACACACTACACTAAAAATCAAAGGCAATATAAAAAAACCACACTCAGAATCAGAGCAAAGACTGGTAAAGGACCTACAGGACAAACCCACAGCAGGTTGGACTCCCCAGTGGAGTCACCAGTTCTGTTGTTCAGGATATTTCACCCTTGTAAACTAGGGTCTGGGGTTACCAGCTTATTACTAACTTACAAACAATCAGTTTTTTACATATAATGGAAATAGAATAGGAAGAAAGTCTTGACATACTCGATTAACGACGGTTCATCCAAGCTTGATCTTCTCTCACTCCACTTCTCTCCAAAGCTTCTAGGGATTCACCTCTTCACCTGCAAAGAGAAAATCCTTCAAGTAATAGAGTCATGCATATATATATCAGAGGTTAGATTAAAAGAATATAAATAATATCATCAAACATATTCATTAAACCAATATACATGAAATAGACACAATACAAGATTGGAACAAGAATTCTCTTTATTGACAAGCGGTGAATAAGATAAGACTACAACCTAGCTTCTGACACAAGGACTCCTCTGCAACCAAAGGACTCTAAGTTCTACTTCTCCAAGATTCTGAAAGTATACCACCAGAATAACTTTTCTCTCCAAAATTTATTGATTAGCCCCACCCCAAGGCCTCTAATTATACTTTAGTAAATAGAGTGGTTTCGAAGGTTGGGATGGTTGAAATAGTTGGGATAGTTATGGATTAGGCCCCAACTAATCTCATATAATATTGATTTATATTTTTTAATGTCAAACTAAGGTATACATAGGTATTAATATAGGCAACATGCGTATAATAGTGTGTTTCTCAAATGGAACTCACGTATGCAAGTATATGCGGGTTGCAATGCAAATACTCGTGTATCATACGCGAGTTGCAATGCATCTAGTTGCGTATGCAACCCAAAACTCATAATAAAAATATATAAGGCTGGTTTGAGGATAATGCATCAAAGGTCATGCACATGTATAGTGTTTTAGCCACTTCAATCTTAATTTTTCCTTTTGTATACCAACATGAGGAATGTCAGCACTCGAACGGAGAAGTGCCATTTTGGTTGATAACAGGAAGGACTCAAAGAGAGGCTACCAATTCATTGTGTATTGTAATACAATAGCCATGTCTTATTTATCTCTGACTCTTGCATAGTAAATATTCATTTCCCTTTCATTTCGATAAGGTAGACTCTCTTTGTGGAGAAAAGGGAAATAGGGAAAAGGTTGGATCACTTACAAGCCAATACCTTGTATCCCATAGAGGTCTATTCATGGGGTTAACCAAAGATTAAAAGGAATAAGAGAAAATATTGATCACGATTGAATTCAGAAGCTTAATTGGTGAGCATTTCATCTTCAATTCCCTTAGGTTAGTACAGTAAGCTTGTCTCTATAGGGATTTCTTAAGCTTGTCTCTGTAAGGCTTTCCCTCCCTCTGTTTGTTTGGTCACTCTTTTTTTTACTCTAACTTTTTTCTGACAAAGTTATCGTTCTACCATGGTCTAAATTGTGACTTCTAAGTATTGCATTAAATAATCTATCAGATTGGAATCTGTTTTTATCTTCATGGCCTACTCAGAAGGAATAAATAAAATCATGGTGACGGTCAATGCCTTTTCAAGGAGTCTCTCTATGTAACAAGGACAGGAAGATCAATTGGTGGAAGAGTACACCGAGATCTTCACCCCACCTATTGAGGTACCTTTACACTATCAGGAAAATAATGCATTTTATTTTTAACATATTTCCTCTTTACCCAATGTACATGTATACCAATTATCTCTCCTTTAGAATGAATAGATAAAATGCTTGATTAAATAGGAAATGCAAAAGGGTCGCATCTGATCAAACTCCTCACCCTATAGGAGACCTAATAGTGTTGGTTCATAAAAAGGAGGAGGTTACTTTGGGTCTTGATATCAAACTATAGGATTGGGATATGGAGCTTTCACTTGGCCCTATCTGATAGCAACTAAATTTTATTTGGAAATAACGTGTAGGTTCTAGTTATTCTCTACAATTAGTGGTGTTTGTATGGTGTCTTCTCGCCATTTAAACAACAGTCACATCTAGTTTTCTCTTTTGGAGAAATTTCATATCAACATCACCTCTATGAAATTAAATAAGCCACGCTATAGCCTTAATCAATATATAACCCCCCAGAGGTCTGATCCGTAATCTCAGGCGAGATGGTGTGAAGTGAGTGTAAATTAACTGACCATAGGTTATACCCTTGTTGGTTGTAGTATAATTAAGTGTGGAGGTGGCGTCCTTGCATGTAGGTGCACCGCAAATGTAGATTTCTTATGTGTGTATTTTATTTGAATTAAATGTATCAATTCTCTGCATGAATTAGATGCATGGTTTATGCTTGTTCCATAGGTGTACAAGTTGGGAATGTCTTTTATGTGCATCACTTATGTAATTTAGGTATATTACTTATGTACATGATTTACGTTCATAGGTGATATGTGTACTTATGTGCAAGTTTAGATCTTTCTTGGCAATATCTCCATCATCTATGTTTCTATCATTTCTTTCATTATGTTGTCTCTCCACTTTAGTACTCTACCTGGAATTGGTTTATGGGTTATCATGTTAGTAGATCCTGGATTAGACATTAAGGTTAGGTACAAGGTGAGGGGGTAGTTAGAGTTTGAATCTTCCAAAGTGTCTTCTACAATTCTAATTTAAAGAGATCTAAGATAAATGATAACATAAAATTTAAGCTCAATAACATTTAACTATAATTTTATGCTCTTATTTGTACTTGAAATGGAAATCTAATTAATGCTCCATCAATCCATTGATTGATGGAAGTTTATCCTATATATCTACATTGGTGTCTCCTTGAATCGTATAATGCTTGTGCAACCTGAACTCTTGAGGATATTGGTGTTGACTAGGGAAATGAATGCTTCATTGGTCATTGGTATCTTTTGGAGTGACAAATAGGGATAAGTTCCTTGTGAACACTCCCCAACAATAACAAATATAAATTTAGTTCATCACTCTCTCAAATATATCTATACTGCAAAAAAAATTCACCAAGCCTTCTCTCTTCAAAACTCATGCCATGTAGGTGGGGAAAACCACATCAAGAATGGTACCCTGGTGCACGGATTAACAATC
Organism: Pseudotsuga menziesii; assembly: GCA_001517045.1. Taxonomy (NCBI): domain Eukaryota; kingdom Viridiplantae; phylum Streptophyta; class Pinopsida; order Pinales; family Pinaceae; genus Pseudotsuga; species Pseudotsuga menziesii. Next base: position 163,752 of record LPNX010210530.1, read on the forward strand.
CATCAACTTCACCAATGAATCAATGCCAATTGACACCGTTGGCTAAACGTTAGTAGTGTTTAGATGTGTTTTGTCAGAACCCCAAAGCTTCATGTTGATAACATGCAACACTACCCGAATTTGGATATAGAGGCTTGAACATACAAGATTAATTTCCAACAGAATACGTATCTTCACCTAGAGATTTCCCATACCTTCACTCTAAGCTACATGTCGGCAGACTACGTCTCACCTAGATATTTCCCATACCTCCATTCTAAGCTACACTTTGCTGAGACCAATGGAACCTAATGATCTGCCCATGACTTAAAATTAGACAATGTGTTGTCTTACTCAAGCCTTGTGATACTTAGCCATTATACAATTAACACAATGGAAACAAGCCACAACCACAACACAAGTGTTTGGCACCCAAGCCAAATGCCATCAAGCCTTTATTATTGAAGAAAAAAATATAGTACAATGGGGGAGGCCCAATGCAAGGTCATGATCCAATTACAATAGACAAATAATCCTAGGTGCCACCTACCACTTGACACCTTGTTTCATCACTACTAAGGGAACTAGGGTATTTCTACGCTACATTTTGATTGCTTAATAAATTTCTTAGTAGATATAGTTTTTATTTCTTATTTTCCTATATATAATTACATATATAAAGAATGACTAGTATTCGTGGGATTCACAAATCCATAAAAAGTGTCTTTCATAAGCTATAGGAGGCCTCAAAGCATCATCTGGTATTTCTTTTCCTTCTAGTCAGTGCCACTACTAGTTGCTAGTTGTTGAATGAAGGTCATTTTCGATACCAAGTTGTCTTTTTGGATCAATCCTTGTCAAACAATGTAAGAACTATTGATGGGATCGGTACAAAGGATCACATTACGGTGGGGGAACATGTGCTTTAAACCTTGGGAGCTGGTTTGGCTAACATATCCATTGATGGAGTTCAAGAGCCGTGGCAGGGGTAGGAGCTAAGGAAACAGAAGAAAAGGTTACAACATATCTAGGACATGTAGATCATCCCATATAAGGATATTCAGATACATGTTTAGTTGGATTCATTCCATGCTCAGTCCCAGATCCACTTTTAGATTCTCCATAAGCTATTTGGTAGTAGCATATTTTGTTGTTTACCCATCGGCAACTAAAGTAGAATGAGTAAATGTCCAACAGTGGTTTTATGTTTGGAAAAATACAATGATTAAAGTTATCCTTGCATGTTATATCCATCAATTCGTTACATTTTATTTAAACACGATTTATATGTTTGAATTGTAAATGATAATTCTAGACTCTGGTCAATAGTATTAAGTTTTTGTCATAAGAAAGTGTCTTGAATTGTCTTCTCTTGCTCACAAACTTCATTCAAATTGTTTCTTACTGCTAATAGGACCCTGGACTTTCCCCATCAAATTCTACCTGAAACATCGTCCTTGGGATATCAAAGTATACCATACTTCAAACCCATTGTTTTGGATGGTTGTAGGTGATATTTTAGTTCCATACCAACACCTAGAAGTTATCCCTTTTCCACAGGTTTAGTTCTTCTTCCATACAGGTTTGGGTTCTTCCGTTGCTCATGTCATTATATGCGGTTTTATTCGAGTTAGTACTAGGTTAGTAAAATATTTATGTAAAAATGACACTTTTATATATGTGCATCTAGTTGATACTTTTTTATGGGGATTATGAAAAAGAATACCTATTTTTTGGGTTATTTAGCTAGGGGATTGGGATAATTGTTTATTGGTATATAAGAGGGATATAATAATGCATACCTTTTTCTCAGGATATTTGTATACTTAATCTGGGTAGTTAGTTACTGATGGATAGACAGGAATGTATACATGTTTTTAAGAATCAATATCAAGGAAGACCTGTATTCCTACTATGTGGTATGCCCAGGTTGCTTGGAAATATACCCAGAACAATCCTCTAGAAATATCTCACAACCTTAAACTGAAGAATCGAGCCAACTCTCAGTCAACTTGGGTTCATCCAACAGTTAAGAGAATCTGATGAAAAACGAAATGAAATAAATAATTTGTGATATTTTCTTAATTCACTTGAGTGCACATTTTCCATGTATCTCTCTGTTTAATATCAATGCAATCCCCTTCATTTGAATTTAACATGTTCTTTTTGCTGTGATAAGTTTTTTTTGAAAAAAATTATATTTCGGGATAAACATTCTTGTATTAGTACTACTAATTTAATTGTTTAATGAAACATATGTAATACAAAACTTTATGGTACTGTAATGATTGGTGTTCTCCTTTCTATAATAACTACAACTTATATACTTACATAGAGAGATGTATGTAATAATGATAAGAATTTATTACTTGTCACTAATGTTCCTATACATGATGTAATGTTAAAGTAAGTGCATTTCTAAATAAATTACTTTTTGACCAGCTTGTGAGTTTTTAATTGGGAGAGAGGGTCCCTTCCCATGTAAGCATTCCATGTTGAATTAATTTTAGGATTTAGAGATTACTTGAACATTATTCTTAATGGTTTGTAGTTTCTATTTCTCCTAGCACAACCTTTTGATATAGAAGACACAATTTTATTTCTTTCCATTTCTCGTTGATTTAGATGAGACCAAGACCTCAAATTTCTCTAAATTCCTTAATGAGAGGTTCGTGAGATGATGATTTAGGTTGATTATGGTATTCCTGTAGCATTGCTTCATGAACCATTCTTTCAATTTTGTTTTTAGTGTATTCTCCTTTATTATGTTGTTAGGATGATAATCTATTTATATATTTATCTTATGTCCTAATTTTGTGATCAATCCCATTTCAAATACAAAACAAATAACTTTGGAAGTGAGTGTATGATGGAAGTATGAAAACATAATCTATGTTTTTGCAAGGGTTAGAAGGTCCACTAACATTTTAGAATACAAACTAATATTCAAAAGGAGGGTATATTCAGTCATCATTTTTGTCTCCTTGAGGCTATTTAGTGTAGTGAAAGTTGGACTTTAACATCGAACACTCGTGAAAGAGAAGAGATCTAGAAATACATATTAATTGAGTTAATTGATACAATTTGCCAGCATATTTTCATCGTGGTTTAATTACTTACTCTACATGACCATCCCTGACTACTAATACTAATTGTTACTCATTAACTTGATTGGTCACAAACACTTATGATATTTATTACACATCAACATATAATATATCATGGATCATAATATATTATTGAGCGTCACTTATTCTAGCACCTCATCTTAACACGAAATACAATTTTTTTAATTCCCCTCAATATAAAATTCATAGCAACTTACTCAATAACTAAGAATAATCACAAAAGTTCAAGGGAGTTCTTGTTCAGTATTCAATAATGCAACATTTATCTAGTTCTTAATATCTAAGGACTACATTCAGTTGTATGATGCAGGTTTTCACTGGTAACGAAATGTGTGCAATATCATATCAACCTAGTTTTGTATTGGGACATCAAAGGTAATTTCTTGTTTTTATCAATCTTTTTTGTTCTCTTTCTTTCATTATGATATATGATTATTGAAACATGTGTTTGAACATGGAATTTTACGCTTTAAATATGATATTATCTACCAATTGATAATAATGGGATTCTAAAGATTATGGATTTTTTCATGACAAGATCTTTTTGTAGTGACCAAAATGAAAACTTGACCAATAGAGTAATCACATTGTGATATAGGTAAGTGCATTATGGCCTATTTTATGATCACAAACAATTTTGTCTATATTATGAATTATTTCTTGTTTACAATGCAAAATCTAGATGGAACTTCTTTAGGGTGTTGATTTTGCATTCTAATGTTATGTGTATCACCCTGAAACTTCCATTTCTGGCTTCTTTGTTTCTTTGTGTTAGAAACAGTAAATTCACTTCCATCAAGTATTCCTTTGACATGGAATATTTTTCATTCATATTTAAATGGATGTTGTTCATATTCCTTAGGCAGTTATACCCATTTCCAACATCTGCAGAATGACTATAGAGTATAGTCTTATGCCCTATCATGACTGTAGTTTGTTAAGTATATATGATTCTATTCCTTCTCCCAGTGTTTCAAATCCTACCTAGTTTTCCAAAGAAAAGGATAAAAAATCAACCTCATCCTATACTCTATGGCCCCATGAATATGCGTATATCAAATGTTGTTGGGGATCATGTAGATCTCCCAGTGCAAGCACTGCAACATCACCCTAGGAAGAGAATACACATTATCAATTAGTATCATAACATATCCTAATAATTTTCCCTTGTGGATACTCATTAGCTTGATAGAAGAAGGAACTTTGGTCATCCCATGGTGGATAGGATCCATGTGAAGCACCAACTATTAGGTTGATCATCCTCTTTTGATTCTCTTTATTTCTCCACTTATACATGGTTGTAGGATGATCATGCTTATATACTATATCCTTGGCATCCACACTAAGATAATTGTTGTTGATAGGTCTCATACAATGGTACACTTACAATTGCTAGGGAATAGTGATTTTTGCAATCCCATTAAGCCAATTTCTTGAGCTTTGTTCAAAATTCCTAGAAAAGGTTTATAGATTTCATAACCTGCTTGATCATATATTGTGAACCTATCATCCTTTTCCAACCATTAGATACTCAAATTTGTGTATTGATCATTTTTACTATTATAGAGGACTCTGTAAGTTAGGTTCCCAAATTCTTAAAGGGTGCTAGCTCAATGGAAGAGTTCCTGCCTTAGATGAAGGAGGTTGGTGATTTGATTCCTCCATGCCCTAATGAGATTATAATATCAGTTAAAACAACTAAATTAGTAAGAAAAAAATAAAAGATAAGTGACCAAACAATGAGAGATAAGTGACCCAAAAAAATGACCAAAAGTCGTATATAAAATGACTAAAAACAACTAAATTAGTGACCAAAAAACTAGAGATGAGAAACTAGGCATTAAAAAGGATGCAACACATGGCTCTAGTGATGAATCCAAACATGGCGTTGATATGGTAGCAAAATAGGACGCAAAACTTGGCATTAAAAAGGATGCAACACATGGCACTAATGATGAAGCCAAACATGGCATTGATATGGTAGAAAAATAATACGTTACTTTGGATGCAAAATATGACACTACATAGGAAGAAAAATATGGTGCAACAATAGAAGAAATATTTGGCATCATTTTGGTAGCAAAACATGATGCAAAAAAGGAAGCAAAAATTGGTGCAAATTTGGAAGTGAAAATTTGGAAGTATAACATGGCGCAAAATGGGATGCTAAAGTGGTAGAAAAAATGGATGCAATATTGGATGCTAACATGGTGCTATTAAGGATGCAAATATGGCACTAATGGGGATGCCATTTAAGAAGAAAAAGAAAACACTCTCTAGGAAGCAAAATAGGATGTTATTTAGGAAGCAAACATCAATATTGTTTAGGAAGCAAAGTTGGACGCTAATATGGAAGCAAAAAACTAGACGCTATTTTGGACGACATAAAGGATGCTATCTAGGAAGCAAAAAAAGACATTTTTTTAGATGGTTTAAGTTTTTTTCCATGATGCATCCCATTTAGCGTCTAGTTTGGCCACTCAATGTAAACAAAAATTACACTAAAAAGGGACGCTAAATGGGACACTAATTCCAGGATTTTTTGTAGTGAGATATATGCTTGTATTCTGAATAGGGAATGCTAGACCCCTTTTGCAAAAAACTTTCACAACTTCATGTAAGTTCCCTTTAACTAGGAAAGAATGGCAGGAGGGAGGCATCTCGTAGAAAATTTGGAGATTTGTGTCAGGAACGCTTCTCAAATAGGAAAACAACCTTTTTTGCAAAACAATTTTTATGAAATTCTTCACCAGAAAAAATGAATGAGTAATAAATAATGTTCAAATGATACTGGAGGGCACCATAAAAATGCACCTTGTATTAATTGAAGTAAAATAGATACATAATTGTTATGTGTGAGCTTATCATTTTGCAAATTGGAGGGAAAGGAAAGATCCTTTGTTAAATTACACTAAAAATAATCGTCTATGGTGTTATTTATGTGATTTGGGTATCTCCAAAGCACATTTGCCCATGTGCTATGGCCCTCTGTCACCTCCTTCACAACAGAAGCCACCTCTTCCACTGAAACTCATATTTTCTCTTTTGAGTCTCTCTCTCTAATGGTTACTAATGTTTCAGAGTTGACCATTATTGCAAATGGCACACCTAACTCATTTGTTCTTGCATATCTCTTACCAATGGAAGTTCCTGTTATATCTCTCTTGTGGGATATTCTTGCTCCAGTCAATGACTTTGAAATAAGTTGAGTTGTTACCTCATATTTCTCATTTTGCACCAGAGGGAACACACTGCATTTTATAAGTGCTAATAATGGTGGGAAACTGAAAATGTTGTATTGTTCATTCCCAGCCTTGCTTGTTCATGTATTAAAGCAGTGCTCATACAAGCAGTAAATGATTCTACCAATGCCAAATGATGGCTCAATCACAGAAGGTGTGAAAACTCTATGGCGCTCTTTTTTTATTTATTTAGATATAGATACCATGTCCTATGTAAGAGTGACAGTTTGGTAAAGTGTACAAACTTGAAATAGTGTCTTCCATTTAGAATCCAAATTAGCTTTAAGCTCCATATATTTTTCTTCACTCATGGCCTAGCAAGAGGTTTCCCACAAAAATAACCATCAGAAGCAAGATAACCTTAACAAGCAAGGTAAATAAAACTTGGAAGAAAGAAAAAGCCATTTTATTTTTTTCTTCCTGCAATGTACACCATCAACAAGTACAAGAAAGAACATAAAGATAGTATTCATCTCTAAAGCTTTAATAATCATCTTCTGATTCTTCTTAAATTCCAACCCAAACTCTCTCTTTCCTGGAGTTATAACTAATTTATGCACAAAAAAACAAGCAATAAATTGTCTATACTAATATAAATAACAAAACGAAGGCATTCATTGTTGTAACTAACCTCTACCTCTGTGGGTTCTGGATATGTTTCATGAGACATAAGAGGCACAACACTTTTTTCCTGTTCCATTACAGTTTTACAAGTTTAAAGATTATAATTTGCGTTTAAAACTTGTGACTTCAAAAAAAACTATTATTGAATAACTCAAAATTTACTTTGAAAACTTACAGTGTGCGCCTTCAAGTGGTAAGAAGATCTGTCAGCAAGACCAACACATTCAACCCATCCATATGAACACTCTATTTCTTCATCCCAGCAGTCTATAGTATAATGAGCCATTTCATTCTGTAAATGTTGCCTGAAACGCAGACGCTCCTTATCAATACCAAGCGCTGTTAGAAACAAGAAATTCCTTCCTATGAGGTACCCTAGAGTCTCATTGTTAATATTTCCCTATCCATAAGAAGGTAACATGATATTTTAAAAAGAATCATGATAGAAACAATATACAATATCTTTTTCATAGCAACCTACTAACTAGATACTTCAGCAAACATTTGACAATGTTGCACTTATCTGAGTTGATTAAAAATAATATAAAATTCCTTGTGATTGTATACTCATGGACATCAAAAGAGATTTCAAACCTTTGTGACTGCTTCCCACAAACAAATCTTTATGGGTGATTTTAGGGCCAGTTTCTCTTCTTTACAATTCACATAACTTTATAATATTCTCTTTTATAGGTGATTTTAGGGCCATTTTATCTGTTCTTCTCTTTGTACTTTCTATGATGATGTATTTCCCTCTTATTGTATCTCTTTTTTCATTCTTTACAAGACCCATTATAAATTTAGAAGACTCCAATCTAGTATTATCCAATGGCCCACGCTCGTCTTTTGTTCAAATTCAATTTCAAAGAATGGCTCATCGATGTTGCATGCTTGCTTGGAATCTTAAATGATTCCCTACCAAAATTGCATTCTAGATATAAAAAATCTAAACAATCCTTGGATGTGCTAGCTTTCCTAACTGTGAACTTGTGAGGAAGTTACAATAGACAATCAGAACTTAGCCTGTAATCTCATGTATGCAGGATGTTTCCAAAATCGCCTTCAGACAAGAGCATGATAACACCTGAAAATTTCAAATTCTAATTAGAAAACCAGTAGAGTTCCACTCAAGGAGCATATCATGTATGGGTTATGTTATATACTAAATCACCACTACATTAGTCCCATCATATTTGATGGATCCATGAGAACCCCAAGAACTAAATAAAATAAGCATGTTTTAAGGTCAAACAAGATTTGATTTTAAGAAAGGTAAAATAACTTGAAGTTATACAATTTCGAGGTAAGCCCTTTATTCAAAGTTAAGTAATGGAAAAAGAAAAATATTGGCATGTTGGTAATTACCTTAACTAGAAAATTCTCAATAGATCATAACACCAAGAGATTCTAGAATTAATGGAAAGAATTGCCAAAAAAAAAAATTACAAAATAGTTATGGCAATTCCTATATCTGGAACTCAGACAAGTCAAATTAAATATAATCCAGGAATTCCTTCTAAATATTTTTCCAACTTGAAAAATACCCAAGAAACATATGGATCATAGCTTAAAAAACTAGAAAACATATGATGACTATAAAGAAATGGGAATAGAGAACCAAGAATGACATATTTTCTTTGTTCAAGAAGGCCAAGATAAAGTTCAGGACAAACCAACAAGTCTAAAGACAATACTAAATTTCAATGAATTTTTTCCAGCTAAGAAGGTAATTCAACAATATAGAATCTAGGTCAAGTTAAAACAGTTTCAAATTTTGCAAGGAATAACTACTCAGAACCCAGTTGAACAAATAAACATTGAAAAACAAAAATGATATAGAAAATGCAGCTTGGTTTTGATCCATTATGAAGACAAGAAAAAATTAACTTGCAAGACCAGAAAATCTAGTGGAGCATATCAATATTTATTCCTTGACCAACAAAATAGTAAGTTTGGGTGTTATGAGTCAATTGTCCTAGAGATCAATATTTGCAACAAAAACTAAAGTTATTTAAAAACAATATTGTAAACCCAAGTTTCATTGTTACAATACACTCCATAACATCTTAAATCCTGTCTTTCCAAGGGATAAACTTTTATACATTCAATTCTTAAAATCACAACTTTCTCAATTCAAAAATTCGAAGACAGGCTCAAATTGCAAAGAGATCTGCTTACCATACAACTTAAATAGGGTGTAAGAACAAGCAGACTATATTTCTATATAATTAAATAATCCAATGGAAAAATACATATTATGTCATACCATTGAACAGTGTCTATTGGAACATCAGTAAGATATAGGCCACTTTCTTGGCCTAACAATCAAGTCTACTGACACCATGAATGGAAATATTTCCTAGCTTTAAACCTTGCAATGAAAGATGGTATGTAAAAACTTCTTTCTATAACTCTTCCTTGCAGAAAATATCTACAACATCCAATGTATGTAACCAACATTTGTGCTAGGCAACTAACTATTCCTCAATTTCAATAGTCTTGTTTTGGTCCATCCAAATAACAATAAGTTTTCGGTACTTCGAGTTGTGCACCTAAAAATCTTGTAATTAAACTCCGAACTCTTTCTTCAAATCTACATATTCTAATTGAAATTGTCATTTGTGTTGCAGTTCCATGTTTGAGGTTTAAAGTTTCTCTCTTAATTTCGAAATAAACAGTGATTTCTTTATATCCAAATTGGCATGGTTTCTTTCAATATGAACCTGCATATTCCATCTTCAAAATCAGTGATCCTTAAATTTAGAAAGTATTGAACTTGAAGCTTTCATGCGATATTAAACTAAGTGGCTGAAAAAATGGTACTTGAGACCTCGGACAGAAGAAAAAAAAATGAATTCAATATATACACCTTTGCCCCTTAATTAAATTTTGAAATTTGTGCTCGCCATATACCATTATTTGATGAAGCTTCTCAAGTTAATTCAGGTAAAGCAGGACAAGGAATGGGGTGGGATAGTTTGATTTGATGACAATGTTTTGAATTCTAACCCAGACTTGTACATGAACAACAATCACTTTGCAGAGATAGAGGCTTTCATTTCAATCTTTAAAGCACTTCCTTTTGGGATTTAGGAAAGCCATGTTTTAAGGAAATTCTAGATTTGTAATAAACAAAATTGGCTGCCAAACATTTGATGAGGAACTTTGAAGTAATTGCATTCAACTTAATAGAATTGGAACAAAGGGCATAGTTATTGGCTAGAGATGCCATAAACCTTATATCTGGAGCCAATTGGGTATCCTAGGGGATTTTGTAGGAGATCTGTAAAAATTAGACTCAATTCTTTGAATTTTCAAATATTAATATAACATTGTCTACATTTCATTGCCATATTTAACTTTGGTGTTGGTTTCCTGTTGAGATCCTTCAAACTCCTCCCAATGATTAGGGATTTTGTTATATTTTCTAGATCTCAATTCCAAATATTTGATTGGTTTATTCAATATTGGGATGTACACCCATTTCCTTTGCTCTAAATTTACAGATCCTTTGATATTGCTATAAGGTTCTCATCAAACTTATCTATGGATTCTCTATTTTTTAGTATTTTCTTGATCCAATTGGATTTGCACGACAACACAATTGGCTATCAGCTCAGGTTCTACAAGGATTGGCACAAGCAAGGTTTAAGACTATGGACAAGGTAGGAGACATGGTTGCATGTATCCCTCTGTAGACTCAAACCGACCAAGAACACACTAGAGTTCCATCTCACCTGCAATAAATAACTTCCAGACTATTACTTATTAAATTAGACACTCACCAAATTCCTTCAAAACATGACACCTAACATAACCACTACTTAATTAAACATAAAGGTTGGAAGTCTGAATTGGAATTGATGTCAAAGGAGTTGGTAGGAAATATTCTCAACCATTAGCTTTTCAACTAAGTCTTCTTTTCCAGTCTGAACAAGTGATGAAGACAACAATCCACAGTAGGTAGATGCCAGTAGTCAGGAGTAGCATGAAGAATGTGCTGAGAAGATTCACAAGAAGATATATTCATCTCTATTAATGGTATAACATGTAGCCATAACATCTTCAGTGATAGAGGAGAAGCTACACTTATGAGAATCTTAGGTCTGAGTGATCTCACTTGTCAAACTATGAAAGTATTTACCCTTGTGATAGGGCTTGATGGTTGTAGTTGTTGACAGTATACAACAAGAGTTGACCAATTAAGCAGATCTAAATTCAATGGAGCCTTAATATGAGCCTTGAAGACATCACTCCCAATCATACTATTGTGGCTAATAAGACTGTATGATCAAGCAGTTAAGCAGGATGAATTTGGAAGAAGCCCTAATATGAGCATTGAAGATGTCACTCACAGTTATGCTATGAGGAAACCCTAAAATAAAAATATCAAAGTATATCAGATGAAAAAGTAAGTAAATTATTTTATAGGCCCATTTAAACAATCATTTGGTGAAAATTTATTTTGAATACCCTTACTCTCGGCACTTGAGGGTTTCCACGTCCACAAAGTATGGAAGTCAAGATTCAAAAAAATGCCAGGGTTATAGTTCAAGATCGAGGAGTTGGAAGGGTTAATGGACCTAGTAAAGCTACAAGTCACATGTAGAAGAAAAGGGTGGTAAGTCCTTAAAGCATGGACTTAAAAGACGCCTCAAATATATTTAATAGATCTACAAGAAGACAAAAAGACATGGAGTTTTAACTGTTTTAAAATCAAAATTATATTAAAATATGTTGGGTCTTCCCCTACATAGACATGTCAACAAGTATAAATAGAAGTGTTGTGCGCTACATTTGTGAGTGAGTTGCTTGTCAGATGAACTGTAATAGGTGCACTAAAGGGTTTGAGGAGTAGTAGTCCAAAGGTATCATTAGAGGAATCCAAGGTTGAGAGTAAGGAGATGCCAGAGTCCAAGTTTTGAGTTGATACGGTCAGAGTAAATGAATTTTGGCACAATCTAAAATTGTTCTCAGAGATGATGAAGTTTAGAAGAAGACAATCTGAACTCAAGTGTTAGCATTTGTCACAGGATATATCAAGCAAATCTGAGCTGAAGGACAAATTTGTCCCTTGGAAATTTGTAGTTTCCTAGGGTGCCTAGCTGCTAGCATCCTTTCAGCCAGCTGATAAAACTTGAATGTAAACCTTATCTCTGTATAAGACATACATTAAGTGTTTTCTTCCCATTTGGGTTTTCCAAGTAAAAAATTATGGTGTATCTTGAGTTATAATTCATTGCTGCTACATAAGATTGATTAACTATTATTAAGTTGAAAGAAAATAATTTGTTAATAATTGATTATTGATAGCAATCAATTATCAATTACTGATAGAAATCACTACTTCACAAAAAAACAACTAATTGAGACAAACAACCAAAACATCATTCTTAAAGACAACAAATAGAACTTCCTGGCCAACAATAACTTTGACCAATATTTCAGAAAACAAAAATGATTTTTCTCATCGCCAGCAATTACAATTATATCCTAAAGAAAGCATCAGTGAACTAAGAAAACATTCAAACTTTTAAATAAAAATGAGACACTATTAGTTTTCCTACTTTCAAAGTCTATGAAATGACATTCTTTTTTGTGAGTAGTACAGAGTCTACAAACATACAAACTAAGAATATGCCTCATTATTCTTTCCCATGCAATCAAATAAACCTCCTTGTATTACAGAATGCTAAAAAATGATTTCTAGAAGAAGAAGAAAAACAGAACCTAATATACCCATATGCCATGCTTTATTTAAAAGTTCCTTCTTTAAATTGAAACCAAACACTAAGTCCAAGATTCAGAAACATTAACCTGGATGATGCCAAAACTTTTCATTTGTCACCTCTCGATGAAGGAGTTCAATAGATGTATCCTGGTATGATGCATTGCTAAGGGCCTACTTTTTGGATGTTAACACATGATTCTTGCTAGCAGGCCTTTGATCCAGTGATTCTCTTGGTGGACCTGAAACTACTGACTTCTGATTCAAAAGTTGTTGCCCCTTTCAATTATTTTGTTCTAATCCTTTTTTCCATGAACTCTGCCTTAGTATAGGTGGGTGTAAGCCTTCAACTGGAAAAATCCAATTTACAGTTCCCCCTTTTGGACCATGGCATAACATTTCCCTTTGAGGTCTTTTTCAGTGCTTCACATATGTACATCCAACGATTCTTCAGACATATAATTAGTCCTTTTGTGATCTTCAAGTTCAGGCATGGTTCCTCCTTCACTACTTGATGAGTATTCCTCTCTTTGATCTTTATTGTTAAGCAATGCTTGCTTATCTACTGACCCATCAGTTGAAGCGGCTGAAGAGCGATGAATCTGCCTTGACAAACGAACACCACTGATAAAATAAAACAGTGAACACAAATGTATGAACACTCAAAATAGTATTTGTACTTTCTATTAAACCTGAAAGTATATTTCCTTAACCCATTTAGGAAAAAACTGCTACAGAAATTACCTGTTTTCCCAAAGAAGAAGAAAATTTGTGATCAAACGCCAGAACTCGTACTACTTGACCACTCGCTTGGGATTCAAATAAAGGCTATAGGGAGATATTATCTACACCAAAATCTCATCATATCAATCCCTTTCGAAGTTTTTTTTACCAAATGCATAATTTCCTTTTACCAAATGCATAACTTCCAATTATTCTATCAAAACATAAACAAAATGCATTTGAACCTGAGCACCTATTGCATTTGAACCAGAACCAGTTGATGAAGAATTCGTTGAAGCAATTGATTTAGCTATTGTATATGAAGCAATTGATTCTATTTCAGCAACACCTAGAGAACCTATAGCAAAGACAGGAACAAGAGCACCAGTAGAGGCATGTTGGCAAGCACCACCCTTCAGAGCATTTTTTTTAACACAAGTAATTCAAAGATTGATAATTTTCAAACAATATTTGTTCTTTTTGTCTGGATCAAAAAACTCATCATGGATATCTTAGGAGGGCCCTAAGAATATTTAATTCTTAAGGCACTTCTGACAGAAACTTACTTGATTGATTGATTCGGATGGGTTGAACATCAGTTATAGCAAAACTCGACTCTTATGATCTTAATTCTTCATTTCTGTCAATCATCAGGAGGACTATAATTACAGAAGATTAGTAGCTCCTATTTTTCCACTCATCACTCATGTTTGATTAAAATCAAATGAATTTATAAATTATTAATTCAAACTAGTTACTGCATGGTGTGATAACTGTTATTGTCTAATTCATATGGAAAATTTGGTGAAGCTTCATTACTTCTGAATTATTTATCTTATCTTAGTTGTCATAAGTTTTAAAGTGGATTTAATGTGATCTTCATGAACCCTACTATGCTATATGCTCATTGCTTATTTCAAATTCATATTTCTGAAATGGGTTAGTATCAGAGTTTGTGATGAAGGTCTAAAGTCACTTTAAATATTTGACATTGGTTTGGTCACATTATAAAATTATTCGCTGATCAGTTTTGACCTTTACCCTAAGATATTGATTATATATTAAGGTGATCACATTATTATGATTGTATTCAATAAATGAAGGATTAGGGTTTGTTGGAAATTATTTAGTCATGTGTTAAAAAAAACGATGAGTTAACCTCCATTATCAACACATTATGAAATCACAATTAATGTTGAAGTAATGGTGGAACTAGGGTTTTGGTAGTCGTGTCACTTGACGGTTGTTATCTGTCAATCCTTAATCATGCAAACATCACTTGCAATAACTCGCCTGTGTGACTCTCCTATGGCTCATTATGTATTGGTAAGTTATTTTCGAAACCTCTTGTCTTTTCCAATTCACGTTATGATGAACTTACAGGAAGGTTTTCAGGGTTTTGATAAAATAAGGTATTTCGGAATATTGCTGGTAATGCCTAGACTGTTGATAAATCAACTGCATCTTTTAATCTGTATTTCAAAAACCCTAGAGGTTTGTGTATCTGCTTCCATGGCTCCAATGTCTAGGTTCGAACTTATTGGTGACGAGTATCTGTATGCTACTCCCGAGTGTCGAGAGGTCGTATCGAGGTTTGGATGGTTGGAGTTCCTTCAGAAGTTTTTTGGTTTTAATATGGCAGTATCTAAGGCATTTGAAGAGTCATTCGATGGGGTTCATGCACATGTGGGAGACATTGAAATTAAGCTATCTGAGAAATTCATTTCTCGAGCTATTTACTTGCCACAAATTGGTGAGAAGTGGTATAAAGGAAAGCATATAAAAAGTGACTAGTGGAAAGGGTTTCTTACCCATGCTCATCGACAAACCAAGTTCAAATCCATCTTCCCATCCTGGTTATTAATGAATAAATGGAGGGCTCTTCTGGAGATAATCATCAGGTATGTAACTTGCGAAGGTAGGCTGTCTCAGACGCAATTTTATCACCTTCAGTTGTAAATGATATTTAAAGGGTACCCTATCAATATGCCCTTTTTCTTTTTGAACAATTTGCACGAAATGGCATCCACTTATCAATCTAATTTTGGGGATAAAAATAGGAGTTTATTCCACCATGGGTTAATTAAAATTCTTGTGCCCAGTTGGTTGGAAGAACTAGGTCAAACCTGGGATTCTTTCCTTGTGCGAAATGGGTTTGGGGTTAACAAGGAATGGCCCAAACAGAGGCCTAGGGTTCGACGTAGGTGTGTAAACAATGAGGAAGGTGAGCTTGAAATTGAGGACTCTAGTTCTCAGGATATTTGGGTGATGAAGGGTTTCATCCTGACCAAACCCTACGTCTTGATGATGTAAAAATGGAGGTGGAAACTAGTGTTGAAACTCCTACAAATAATTCTTGAGGTCGAGTAAGGAAACCCTCAATTCCCATAAACTGTCAAAATAATAATTCTTCTCATGCACATGTTGATATGAAGCAAATAGAGGCTAAAGATCATACTAGCCGTGCTATGAGCAATTCGGCTATACGAAGAACCACATGCAGTATGACAGCCGCTTTGCTTGCCAGGAGGAATTTGAGTGTTGGGGATATCTCAGTTATTGAGGTGAGTGACTCTTCAAATGTTCAACCACATCCAGCTCCCATAGGCCCATTTGTGCTAGATCTTAAATACGTTTCTATCTCTACAAACAAGGTTGTTGACAGTCAGTAAGTGAATCGCGAGGGTGATCAATAAATTGATAGAAAGCCTTACTTAACTGAAGAACCCCAAATAAACTTGAATAGAGAGTCAAAGGATCAAACTGATCCAAATCCTCATGCCCAATTGATTTCTTCCCTGCAAACAGATTTAAAAGAAGCACAAGTTATACAAACAATTGCCCTGGAAGAAATTACAGCTTTAAAAGCTAAATTGATCACCTGGATTGAGAAATGGGATGTGTTAAGAGGAAAGAAGTTGAAATGCAAAGAATTTATTAAAAGGATTTTGTTAAAGAATCAAAGATTGAAAAGACAGAATAGGATTAACAGGACCATTGTTGTCAGGTTCAGAGCTAAACTGAATGAAGCTAGGAAAAGTGTACCTATTTGATTCTCAGTCGAGTCGGCCTTTAAAACCTGATATTTTGTTTTTCCAATGACTTCTAAATTTTGTATTTTGTATCTTACATTATGCCTATAGATGATTTTGGATAGATCCTTAAAGGTTAGTGATATTTTGGGTTCGTCAGTTTTGGTTTTCAATTCACGGTCTAAATGATTAAATTGATATATCTACATAATTAAAATTCTGTAGATATCTTGCTCATGCTTAATTGATCATCATTAAATCTTGATAAACAATTTTTTGTTAATATTTACAGGTGTCAAAGAAACTGTTGGGATAAAACTGGATGCTGGTCTACATTCGTGTCTTTTGACTGTATGTGGCTACTCGATGAAGAATGTTCAGGATTTACAATTGATTTGATGCTCAATTATTACTTCGTTCCTATTTGTAAGTCTCTATTGGCATGGATTATCCAATATGGTGTTACTATGATTTGGAGAGTATAATGCTAGATTTTCTCCAGTAAGTTAACCTCTTGGCGTATCTTTCTCTCGAGATGATTTTGTAACAACATGCCTATGATTCTGGTCATGATTGAACCATATTTGGATAGGATTGGGATTTTTCCTGAGGAATAGGATTTCTAGTTAGTCAGTTGTAGTCTTTTAATTTCCTTTATAAGCAACTTCTAAACTGAATCAAAGGGTTGGAATCCTGGAACTTGTGATGAACAAATATAATACAGCACTTAATATTATTCTGTATATTTGTGTTCCTTTATAACTATTTCTAAGGATTACTATATTTTACAGAAATACTGAAGACATTAGCTAAGTCTATCAGTTATATCATGTTGTCTTAATGTTTTTTTTCCTGTGTTGAATTTTCTTTTCATATGTATGTATCTTTATATTATATGTGAAAGCATTTTTGTTAATGGATTCTGAACAAAGTACTTAGTGATGAAGTATGGATGATTAGTTGTCATGTGGGAAAGTGAATGAGCTTCTTCATGTTTCTTTTCTTCAGTTGATAATGATATGGTTTTATACGAAGTACTGATTGTGTGAGTTGACTTTATTCATTTCAGCGTTGTTGAAATATTGTAACTTTGAAGAATATTCTATATGTATTTCTTTGTGGTCCCCGATGGTCCTACTGGGAAAACCACTTGTATTACTTTGTACCCTGATGCTCCTAATCATAAGAACTAATAAGAGTCATGAGGCAGTCCCCTCTAATTGTAAAGGTGGGTCATTAGCACCCCAGTGTGGTTACTTGAGCCTACATGTGTAACTCGAGCCTACATGATTAACTCAAGCCTACATGACAGATGAGTTAACTTAAGTGAACGGATGAATATAAATAGAGGTGTAGTGCTCCTCATTTGGAACACACACTCTCACTTGTGTAGCGCATTAGTGGATAAGAGAAGTAGCTGGAGAAGGAGGAGGATCAGGCTTTGATCTCCTTACTGGTTTTATCTTTTATCTTTTTGGGACATCTATATTGAGGAAGCTTTTTCTTGGTTTTTCCCTTTATGGTTTTCCCAAGATAAATCTTTGTGTTCCTTTTGTATGGTTGTGCTTGTCTATATTTCAGTGATCCTGTTTATATGCTTTTGTTATAAAAATGAAATGAAATACTGATGTCTTAGCTAAGCATATGAAAATTTAACATGGTATCAGAGCCACCCTGAAAGAAGACATTGTGCAGCTAAAGAATCTAGGGATTATTATTTTTGGGGTCTCTATCCATGATCGATCAGCAAAAGAAGGCTATATTGACTCTCCATTGAAGGGTGCATCTTTCTGTTGAAGTGGAATTCGATTCCGAGCATTTTCAGTTTTGGTGCAGAAAATTAGGGCTTTCTACAGAAGAATAATTTTTGAGTGAGCCCAGTATAGGATTTTTCTCCTCACAAAAATCGAAGTTTAGAGACCTGGATCAATAAATTTGGTTGGGTGAAACTCCGGGAAAATCAAACCCTAGTTTGACCCCGATCTGGAAAAACCCCAAATACTAAAACTGCTAAGTTTTGGTACATTCGCTATATCCTGATATTGGAGAAGTATCAGGAGTTGAAACTTGTAGAGGCTGAATATATAATCCTGATTTACACTGTGTCCAAAATTCAGCCTCCGATTCTCTATATTCTGGGAGATATGACCCCTCCAAGTTAGGGTTCCAGCCTCTTCCAGAATTCATCCCTAAACAGGACACCTGGGGAGAATTGTTGTAGCATGGGCTACAGAGTTCCAAATGGAATTATTGAAGATGTTCCAAAAATAGCACAGACTGTAATTTCTGTGGTCTGAATTTCAGAACCTGAAGATGAACAAGTGACACGTGTAATTCCGTACAACTTCACTGTTCTGAACAGTCCTGTAAACGGTCACCTTGGGAAAATGATCATAAATCCCAATTGGTGAAACCTATTGTTTTGGATCAGGGACATGTGAAGTTACCTTAGTGTGAAATTTCAGACATAAAGGAGTAGTAATTGCATAGATATCACAGAAACAATAACAGGAATTTCTGTAGAAGAAATTGGAAAACTAGGGCTTCCTATTCCAGGAGCTTCCCTCCACTGTTTTGAGAAAAGGAGTACATTGTATAGCTCCATTTGAAGAGATATATATTTCTATCCAATCAGATCTGAAAGATTCCAAGTTTTGAAAATTAGGGTTTCTCTGACAAACCCTAGATCAGCCAGCTCCAGAAGCAGGACGGACACCTCAAATCGGTAAGATCTAATCTTTTGCTATTTGCATTTGAGGTTCTCATTTCAAAGTGATCTATCACATCAGCTTGATGATAAGCTTGGTGAATTTGAAAAACTTTCAAGCATGGAAGTATTTGATCTCTCTGAAGAAAATGAATTGTTCACCTACATGAGTAGAGAGGTTCCAGTTCTAGAGGGAAATGAGCCTCAAAGCCTTACACAAGAAGAACTTGATCAAGGCTAAGAAGATCATTGTTGATTCAATCATGGATCAACTTGTACCACAAGTGTCTTCCCTAAAGACACCGAAGATGTTTGATTCCTTGATCAAGCTATTTGAAGATAAAAACATAATTCAGAATATGGATTTGAGAAAACAGTTGAAGAATGTGAAGATCTAGAATGCATAACATCTTGAAGCCGTAGAAGAAGAAGCAGAGAATGCAGAAGTGGTGATAGCCACCTTGAATGGCCTCCCATGATCATGGGATTCATTCATGCAAGGAATGTGTGCCAAAAGGAAGTGATTACTTTCAGTTGACTCTGGGAAGAAGAAGAAGCTTGTCTCATAAGAAGAGAAGAATAAAGATGGGAGCAAATTGAAGATCAAGATCTCACCATTCAAAGAAGATCCCTCAAGTGATGAGGAATATGAAGAACTCAAGTCTTGATGAACCTCTTATCCATCTTATCATTTGGATAAGAAATGATGATTTCATGGATGAAGAAGATGATGAAGCAGAATGATCAAGAAGGAGTCTACCCATGAAACAAATAAAATATAAGTATTCAATTGCCATTTCATGATATTGTTTTGTTATACATTTGATTATATTCAGTTGATGTGTTATGCATGATAGATTGTTTACATTAATACTACTAATATGCATGTGATGGGTAAGTAGCTCATGGCGCTATACAACTCTCCAGTGCTACTTATCAAACCTCTTTGCTGACATATTGGATTAGTGCACAATCTCAATGATGTCATGGTAGAGATGGAAGGCATCTAGAAAGTTTCTGTGAGATATAGAAAAATGTTGTATTGGCTAAATAGTTGCATGATGCATAAGAATTTGTTGTTATGCATATGTTTCATGAAATATTTCTAAACATGCAACTGGTGCATTTGAATTGTAGGAAAGGTCCTGTACAACCTCCTACAAGAAAAGAAGGATGAGACTTGTTCCAAAGAACAAGTGATGACAATTCAATAAACATGAATCTAAATCTCCCAGGGTCAGAGATACCATGACGGAAGAAAGAGCTTCAGAAAGCGGGAGATCCACCTCAAAGGATGAAGACCACCATGGGTATGAGAAATAACTCAAGATGAAGAAAAGAATGCTATAAAAGAAACTATGATCAAAGAATAATAGTTGATCATGGGGAATGATGTATACGATATGATTTCGAGACATAAAGGGAAGTACATAGTATCCTCCATATGAATATACAAGAACAAGTGTACAAAGAAAGGTTCATTATTTTCCTCAAAAAGAATAGACTATGACATGACATACTATATTGACCAGTATATATCAAGCATAGAACCACCTGTACAGAATGAAGAAGGAAGATAATACTCCACTTCAGGGGGAGTGACTACAGAAGATATTTGAGTTCGACACAGTACAACATGATGGACATCTTCTTGATGGATCAAGACTTTACCAAGAGTAAAGTGGGTTCCAACCTTCAAAGTTGAATGCAGAAGACTAGGATATGTTGATGATCTAACAAGACGAACTCATGATGAAAGAATACTAGAATGATGTATGGGATATAGTTCCCAAACCAGAAGGAAGGAGTATTGTATCCTCCAAATGGATATACAAAATAGAGCATGCAGCTGACTGAAGTATCGAGAAGTATAAAGCAAGATTTGTGGCTAGCGGTTTCTTTTAGAAAGAGGGAATTAATTCTGAAGAGACACTTACTCCATGAAGTAAGGTACACTTCCTTCAGAACTATCATGGTAGTTTCTTCCATGGTGAAGTAAAGACAAGAATTCCTTAATGGTATGATTGAGAAAGAGTTTTTTCATCGAATAGTCATGAGGATTTGAAGTTGAAGCCAGATGGAATCACGTATGCAAGTTGAAGAAGGCCCTCTATGGATTGAAGCAAGCTCCTAGAGCTTGGTATGGAAGAATAGATAGTTTCTTGTTGAGCATGGAATTTACCAAGAGTAAAGCTGATCCTAACCTTTATCTCAAGGTTGTAGAAGATGAAATTGTCATCATGTTATTATCCTTGACAGGAAATGAGAAACAAGTCATGGAAAGAAAGAAGAAACTAGCAGAAGAATTTGAGATGAAAGACCTTGGGTTAATGCATTATTTCCTAGGTCTAGAAGTATGGCAAAGTTCAGAAGAAATATTTCTCAACCAGGGAAAGTATGTGGTAGAGATATTGAAGAGATTCAATATGTTGGAATGCAAAGTCATGGCCACACCCATGGACTCCAACCTGAAGCTGTTAGCTGATGACTCATCAGAGTTAGTGGATATGACTCATTACAGACAGATCATTGGGTCATTGATGTACTTAACAAATACCAGACCAGACATTTGTTTTGCTTTGAACACCTTAAGTCAATATCTCGTTCAACCAAGACGGGTTCACCAAGTAACTGCAAAACATGTGATGAGATATCTGAAAGGGACTATAGACTTTGGTTTATATTATGATGGTAGCCATGAGTATAGATTGTATGGCTACACAAATGTAGATTGGGCTGGAAGTATCTCAGACAGGAAAATCACATTAGGTAGATGCTTTTGTTTGGGGTCTGCTATGATTTCATGGTTTGGCAGGAAACAGTCCAATGTTTCTCATAGCATGGCTGAAGCAAGATACATAGCAGATTGCTCTGCTAAGTTGTGAAGCCATATGGATTCGGAAGCTGATATTAGGTCTCTTTGAACTGAAGATGGATACTACAATGATTCTATGTGATAACCAGAGTTGTGATGACAGAGAACCCTGTGTTCCGTCGTAACACATAGAAATCCAGTATTTCTACATATGAGATAAGATGCAGATGATGATGTTTCAGTATTTCTATACTGAAGATATAGATGATGATGCTTTCAGTATTCACATACTGGAGATACAAATGGTGATAGTTCAATATTCAAATACTAAAGATGTAGATGATGATGGTTTGGTTGCTGATGTGCTAACGAAGCCTCTGCCTCGAGTAAAGTTCGAACACTTTCGAGACAAGCTTGGTGAGGTTCGGAAGAACCTTCCTTGAAATGGGGAGTAGTGATTTTGCAGTGGGATTGTATCATCCCTGGGAATCTGCCCTAAAGTGATCCGGTGACCTCAATCCTCAAAAATGAAGAGGGATTGTATCATCCCGGGACATCTGTCCAAAAGTGATCTGGTGACCTCAGTCCTAGAGAATGAAGAGGGATTGTATCATCCCAGGACATCTGTCCAAAATAGATCTGGTGACTTTAGTCTTCATGAATGTGGTGGGATTGCATCATCCTTGAAATTCGGTTCAAAATGTATCCGAAGGTCTCGGCCCCCGTCAATGTGGTAGGATTACATCATCCCTAAACTTTGGTTCAAAATGTATCCGAAGGTCTCAGCCCCCGTGAAAGTGGTGGATTGAATCATCCCTGAACCTCGGTTCAAAATGTATCCGAAGGTCTCAGCCCCCGTGAAAGTGGTGGATTGCATCATCCCTGAACCTCGGTTCAAAATGTATCTGGAGGTCTCGGCCCCCATGAAAGTGGTGGATTGCATCATCCCTGAACCTCGGTTCAAAATGTATCCGGAGGTCTTGGCCCCCGTGAAAGTGGTAGGATTGCATCATCCCTAAACCTAGGTTCAAAATGTATCCGGAGATCTCAGTCCCCGTGAATGTGGTTGGATTGTATCATCCTTGAACTTTGGTTCAGAATGGATCCGGTGACTTCAGTACTCGAGAACGTTTGTTGATACCGTAATTCCTAGAGGAAGGATTGTCTGAGTTCTACATCTGTGTTGATCCCGTAATTCCAAAAGGAAGGATCGTTAGTAACTCCGTAAAAACCTAAATCCCGTAATTCCAAAAGGAAGGATCATTGAATTGATCCTGTAATTCCAATAGGAAGGATTGTCTGAGTTCCACAGATGTGTTAATCTCGTAATTCCAATAGGAAGGATTGTCTGAGTTCCACAAATGTGTTGATCCCGTAATTTTGAAAGGAAGGATCGTTAGTAACTCTGTAAAGACCTAAATCCCATAATTCCGAAAGGAAGGATCATTAGTAACTCTGTAAAGACCTAAATCCCGTAATTCCGAAAGGAAGGATCATTGGTAACTCCGTAAAGACCTAAATCTCATAATTCCAAAAGGAAGGATCATGTTGATGTTTTGATGATGTTGATGTTTTTATAATGATGATGATGTTTCTGATCGAAATATCAGATGTTGTTGATGATGATGATGTTCTCCGATCGAAAGATCAGAAGTTGCTAATGATGATGATGTTCTCTGATTGAAAGATCAGAAGTTCTTGATGATGATGTTCTCTGATCGAAAGATCAGAATATGATGATGATGATGTTTTCTGATTGGAATATCAGAAGTTGCTTATGATTATGATGTTGTTGATGATGATGATGATGTTTCTGATCGAAGATCAGAATGTGATGATGATGAGATCCTAATAATGATGATGTCGTATTATCAAAGTATGATGATGATGACGTACTGATCGAAAGATCAGAATATGATGATGAGTTGATGTTAGAGTATGATGATGTTCGGTTGATGATAGTTCTAATCGAAAGATCAGAGGCTGATGATAATGATGAGTCTGATTGAAATATCAGAGTATGATGATGATGTTGTTGCTGATTGAAATGCCAAAGTGTTGAAGAAGATGTTGCTGATCTAAAGGTCAAAGTGTTGCAGATGATGTTGCTAATCGAAAGGTCAAAGTGTTGAAGATGATGTTGCTGATCGAAAGGTCAAAGTGCTAAAGATGTTGCTGATCGAAAGGTCAAAGTGCTGAAGATGTTGCTGCTAATTGAAGAGTCAAGATGCTGCTGATCAAAGCGGTCAAAGTACTGATGATGATGAAGACTAAAGATTGAATATGAAGGCTACATGATGTTGAAAAGCTTCCAATGATTTATAGATGTATCACCATGATGATGTTGATGATGTCCTCTATCTCTCTCCTATTATTGTTGTTGTTAATGTTGTTATAGAATACCCTTCTCGTTAAGGGGGAGTGTTGAAATATTGTAACTTTGAAGAATATTATATATGTATTTATTTGTGGTCCCCGATGGTCCTACTGGGAGAACCACTTGTATTACTTTGTACCCTGATCCTCCTAATCGGAAGAACTAATAAGAGTCATGAGGCAGTCCCCTCTAATTGTAAAGGTGGGTCATTAGCACCCCAGTGTGGTTACTTGAGCCTACATGTGTAACTCGAGCCTACATGATTAACTCGAGCCTACATGATAGATGAGTTAACTTAAGTGAACGGATGAATATAAATAGAGGTGTAGTGCTCCTCATTTGGAACACACACTCTCACTTATGTAGCCCATTAGTGGAGAAGAGAAGTAGCTGGAGAAGGAGGAGGATTAGGCTTTGATCTCCTTACTGGTTTTATCTTTTATCTTTTTGGGACATCTATATTGAGGAAGCTTTTGCTGGGTTTTTCCCTTTAGGGTTTTCCCAGGATAAATATTTGTGTTCCTTTTGTATGGTTGTGCTTGTCTATCTTTCAGTGATCCTATTTATATGCTTTTGTTATAAAAATGAAATGAAATACTGATGTCTTAGCTAAGCATATGAAAATTTAATAGTTTATCCCATAGAGGCAGGGGTAGGACTAATAGTCATTACGTGGTGCATGCAACAATAGGGGTATTATCAGAGAAGGCCGAGTTCAAGGCAGATGCTACAGCCTATGTAGACATTTATTTATGGAAATAACAACAAGATGCATGCATCAAGGGACAGCACTCCAAGCCAATCTTCTAGAAAATTAGTATATTTGGACATCAATAGTAATATTTAGAAAGGGAGCGTGGTATTGAATTATTTTAAACATGTTTATGTTAGCAAACAGCAACAACCTATGGAGGAAGCAAACCCTAGATACTTATACAAATCATTTTTGCAAACAAGTTCACATAACTTCTATACTAACGGCCTACATCCCATCCTCCTTGGGTAATCTTAGTGTTGTCACAAACTTGTTTGGTTGGTTATTAAAATGTTCATATTAAACTTTGTGTAGTGAAAGATGTAACAAGACTTTGAAATATTTTCCCAATTCCCAAGACTGTAGGAAAGAAGGATGTGACCTAGATAGCTATGACAGATGAACTCTAAAGTAGAACTCCCATAAGAGATAAGGAAGGCCTCCCTAATGTATAAGGCAAGGCACCACTGATCAGAGTATCTGAAGAATGTCAATAAAGAATAGTCTGAATCCCATTGCTATTGACGAGGGTGTTTCTACTAAGGATTTTGTTCAGTTAGCTAAATAAACAAATTCAAGGTAAATTGGTGGCACTGCCTATGCTGCTCAAACTGGTGATGGTGGATTTTTGTCATTTTGGACCAACATTTTACTTATTTTCTCAACATTTTACCCCACATAGGGATAGCAGGGGGTGCAGGGAACATCCAATCCAAGACCCCTTTCATTTCTAGTTGGGAACTCATCAAAGTGAGTTCTGTAGCCTCTACTGGATCCAGAAGTAGTAGTAGCAATTGTTTTAGTTGATCTGGTCGAGGAAACAAATTCACTAGCACCTGTGGGATTCTATTCCTATTCTAGAGCCAGTAGCAAAGATCTACACAAAACAAATCTTCAACAAATAAAGGCTAAACTCTAATTGACCCAAAATAAAAACACACGGAAATAATACACTGACATTAGATATGCATACATCGAGGGATCACTTGACAATGGTGAGAATCAAAGTTGTGAGATAGGAGCGAGTAATTATGGTCATTTGATTGTACCAGTATTTTAATACTTGAGTAAGTACGCAAAGCCTCAATAAATTCCATTGATTTGATGTCCCCTGAACCCAAAGTGCATATCATTTTTTCATCTATCATAAGCTTTATGGGGTATAATAAGTACCTATACTAAAGCAAAACCAAAATAGGCCCTCAAAAGTAGAAGTAGTGTAACCTTCATACGAAGGAAGAAGGAACAGCTTCAACCACAATCTAATAGTGGGAATAACAAGCAGTAAAGGTAGTAGAAACTAAAAATACTACAACCCAACAAACAAAGTTGTCCTTACCCACTGTTCCCCCCAACTCAATGACACATACATCAGTAGGTCCTTCACTTCCATCCATAGAAATAAGATAAACATGTTCAATCCACTCTTGAATGGCATCTATGATATGTGGAACAACCTATATTCCACAATAAATGAATTGAATGCACATTAAAACTTGCAGAAACTATATTATTATTGATGCTAGAATAGATCTTGTTGTATCTCAGATAAGCACACAAAATGATCCAATACAACTTGGTTTTAAAGGGTCAAGTCAAGGTGGGTTAAAATGAAACTCCACAATTATGCACTAGAAACCTACACTATTGATAGGATAGTAGCAACCTTGGAATATGGAATTCGAGCTTATTGCAGGAATATTAAAGCAGCATTACATACATATGGAAACATTATGATAAAAATGACATTATTAAATAAATCTCAGGAAAACACGTAATTCCATGTACCTGAACAGTCTTTCCCAAGTAGTCTCCCTTCCGTTCTTTGTCAATGATTGGCTGAAATATGTGTATAGATTATAATTTAATTACTAATAGATTAACAAATGACACTGTTAGAAATAAAAACATATACAAATCTAAGTAAATTACAAGCACTTCTCAATGACCATTGCATTGAAATAGAATCCAAAAATAATAGATATTGTGACCCTAAATAGAACAAAATGCATTTAAAAGAATCAATACCTGGTATATTTTCCTAGTGGTGACATTGTTATCTCGAATTAATCTCACATCCATAAATATTTCATAGTTTCCAAGGTCCAAGTCAACCTATAAAAATAAAGAACAGTTCCGAACTTAAGACTTTCCAACACTACACTGCTAGCATATTTTTCATGTCTATCCAAACAATGCTCTAAACATTATAAGAGAAAGAGATGATGCATAGATACATATGTTAGCTTTCAGTTGCTTCAAAAGTATTTTCACCTAGTTAGAAGAGCACTTCATGGGGATGCGAAGGGTTTGTGGTCTCCCTGCCATGACTTCATTTATTTTTTACTTGCATTTGAAAATCTTAGATTGAGTGAATGTTTTCCTTGGGATTAGTGCTAGCAAGGTGCACTCTTTGATGTGGGAGTTGGACATGGAATGCTTTTGGCATCTTCTACAAGTGCAATTTTTTTAATAGGATGAGCACTTGTCATTTGTGAAGTAACCACTTTAGATGCTATACAGTTGACCCTAGGAATATGTAACCACCTTACACAGTTTGAGGATGAACACTCGAGTTTAGGAGCCATTGATTGGAGGGAGGCACCTTGGAGGTTGGACAACCCTAATGCAACAAGTGGACACCTTGCTTTGAGAAGCACTCCATTTAAGGCATTTTTTGTTGACATAGCGTATGGTTGCTTGTATAATTAGCCCAGGTTTTATTGTTGGCCTCCCTCACCCTAGTTTATATTAAGAGAGGAGAGTATTTATTAATAACAACTACTTTATACCTTATAGATTGATGGTTAGTGCAATACTTGAAATTTGGATAATCTTGGAAGATAATGTATTTCTCTTGTAACAAGGATTAGTACTTGTGGGATGCTAGCACTATGGTTCTTTGGCTTGTGAAATGCAAGTGTTGAGTATTGTATCTTGTGGGATGCAAGTGTGAAACTCCTTGACAACTTATGTGATGCAATTGGTAGATCCTGGGGATTTACCATTGGTGGGATGATACCTTGTCTAAATCTCAAAAGATTGGTTCTCAAGCTTGGCGGTATGTCTCGGTTGGCCTTTGTACTAGTGGGGAGTGTCTACAATAATTGTGAATTCCCTAGCTAAGGTTTGGGATGCAATGAAGAGTCTTTTCTTGGGATGAGCTGAAAGGGCTTGTTGTACCAGCTTCAGATGACTTGGGGTATTGTACTTTATCTTCATTACTATGATTGTATGCAGTGTACTATTTTTGTCCTAAAATTGTGATTGAATGTCTGATTTTTCTAGTGTTCCACGGGGACATGTCTCCCACGGTTGAGGGCTTTTCCCCTTTGTTTCCCACGCCTCGGGGGTTGGGAAGCTCTATGGGAAACATTTCATAGTGCCCCCCTTTATAAGAAACATGGGTAAACGTAGGTATAGGAGGTTCCTGGATTGGGGGGATCCCACACACCCCCTCCTAAAAATGGGGTGCTCCCACACACCCCCACAACCCTCAATTTTTTAAATTTTTTTACTTAAAAACAAAAATGGTTCATCTTAAATCTTAGACTTTTACACTAAATGAATATATAAATCGAAATAGAAAAAAATAAAAAATAAACAAACATCAATATGATTTGCTTGGCTATAAATATTACATTTACATTACACTAAACTCTCTGGGAACACAAGGATGCTAGTATGCAAATGGTGATGGGATGAGGAGTTGATATGTTTGTGTGCTTCCTCGCTCCCATGCTCTCATGTTCTAGAAACTTGGTGGAACACTAGATTTTTCTCTTGTATTGAGCATGTTTCATGGATGTTTTAGTATGTTGATGTATTCAGGAAACAACGCTGAATGCTATACATTTTTAGAATGGCATGCTTAATGAAACGTCTTGTTGTAATTGAAGTAATTTTTAGACATGTGTATTGAGATACATCTTTTCCTAAGGGCTGCTAAAATTATCTATGCTTGAAGTCATTGTGGTCTCTACATTCTTGAGTTTTTCTATTAGTAGTTTGACAAACTTGAGGTTTCTTGCATACTTGTCGAATAAATTATTTTCAACACTAAGGCTAAAAACTCCAAGAAGTAAATATATGTTCTCATAGAAGCGAGATGGAAATTTCAGGCAGGGCACTGGCAGATTTTCCAAATGTCTACAACAGACAACCAATTCGAACAAACAGTGATAGGACTTCTGCATCAAATTCTATCTGCAATTAGAGTTGTGAACATCAACCATTTGTAGTAGGATGATGAGACCCTTCAAGAGGAAGTTTGTCTATGATCTGAAGATTCTAGGGAAAGACAGTCACCAAAAACTAATCATCATTGAAGAATATGTTAGAATATAATCCGTCAGGATTATTGTAAATAAATAATTAAATAGGAATTTGAATAGTTTCCCGGGAAGGTGAAAAGGCTGGTTCTCAACCGCCTCATTGTAATCTATAAATTAATGTTTTAGTCGTGAATAGAACATTGAATCGGGATTTATTACCAACAAGTGGTATCAGAGCTTGGCTTCCTGCCTGCCATAACTCCTGCCTATTGCCAGTCTACCCATTCCTGGCATTCTGCTTGCCAGTCCATTGCCAGACTGCTCCATCAGTCTGCCAGTTGAGTAGCATGCAGTGTATGCGTTACTCCTCCATCTGCTGCGTTTATTCTCTGCTTGAAAAACTCAGACGTTGTGATACCTAACCCTAATTTTTTGAGTTGAATGAGTCGCCCTCCTCCTCTTGCATATTGTTGTTGAGGATTTGCCTTCCTCAGACTGCTGCAAACATCCACATCGTAATTTTTTTTGAGACCTCGCCTGGACCATCTACAATAACTTTCGCCGAGTTTAACTTGGATGTTGAAGCGGATTCCGGGAGAAATATTCCTCTGTTGAAGGATAGAACCGCTTCCTTCCTTCCCTTGTTGGGCTTTCTCCTTGGCCGTCTGAGCGGCCTGAGAGGCCTTTTCTGCTGCCGACTGACCTACTCCCTTGGTCATTTCAGCTGCCTGAGAATCTTCAAAAGCCTTTTATTGTGTCGAGCTTGTCTAGAGTTCTCCTGGCCATATTGCTTTGTTATTTCATTGGCATGGGAGGCGAAGTCCTTGGTATAGTTGTACTGATCCGACATCTTGGTGAATAATAAAAGATTGATCGATCGATCGACTTCTTAAACTGTAATGAAAGTATGCAATGTGTTGCTGCGATAAGATTGCCTTGAAATAAATGGAGTACAGAATCCATTATAAATAGCAGCGTGCAGAATGGCTGTTATCTACACGTCTTTCCCTTAATTGACACCACTCGCACAGGATCCCGAATCAAGAAGAATGAAACGATGGCGGTTCTCTTGAGATAGTTTTTTTTTGCGCCATTATCTGAAAGTAAAAGCTAGCGGTTGATTACATTGTTGAACCTGTGCGTGGAGGCCCGTGACTGCATGTATATACCTTGCGTTGAAGAGTTGCTGGAGTACTAATTCAAGGAGCTGCGTGGAGAGCTGTTACCTAAGTTATGCGTGGAGCTGTTCCCTTCAGGAGGCCTGCGTAGGACCTACGTGGAGAAGACTGCATGTGGTATCTGCTGCGTGGAGAAGATTGCATGGAGACTGGGTGCTGCTGTGCATTGAGGAAGCCCGTCTTTACCTGAGCCTGTAAGTGGTGAAGCTGTGCATTGAGTGGTATACATATCTTTTATTCTGGAGACTGCGTTGAACAGTTGCGTTGGAGACTGCATGGATGCTGCATTAAAATACCTATCAGTGTATTCGCTGCTGCTGAAGTCTGCGTGGAGACTGGACCGGTGATTTCGATCCTTGTAAAGGATTGGTATATATATATGCATTGATCATATATATGCTGCGTGATTTTTTAAGTGAAGACCGAACCAGAACTGCGCTAGAATAAGAGAACTGTGTGGAGAACTGCGTGGAGAACTCATACATTTGGGCAGAGCGTGATATGCTGTTGATGCTGCATGAAGTTCGTTGTACAACATTTTTTCCAGTTCACTGCACAAAACCTAATTTTTCCCTAATCTTGTGCATGGAGTTTGAGTGGTAAATTTTGCATTGTTTGAAAGAGGCCCGTGACCTGGCTTCTGTATTGAAACCTTGATATAGATGTAAAGACTAGTGCCTTCTCTCATATGCGTGAAGGATGATGGGTAGAATGGGCCCATGGATGCTGTAAATTTGAATTAAAGTGCCTAAAACCCTAGTTTTTCCCTAGTTCCAAACTGATATAATGAAGACTGATATAATGTATTCTGCCAGAATGATATAATGCATGCTGCGATTTGAGACTGTGTAATGGATGCTCAGATTTGAGACATTCTTATGTGATTTATATCATATATTGAAGACTGCATAATACGTATCAGCATATCACATCTGCGACCAAGTTGAAGAGCTGCCTGAGTAGAGCTGCGTGGAGCTGAATGTGAAGATTGTTGCTGCGATCCAGAGAATTGCTGATGATAATTGCTGCTGCTAATCACTTGATTTTGCAGGGTATATAGTCTGGTGCTTGATTTTTTGTGCACTTATATCATTTGCACACTAATATATTAGCTTCCAGTTCCTCCACACATTGTATAAAAAGGAATGCTGTTGTATATTTGAAGCTAGTGATTGATATATTGCATATTGAAGAAGTTTGTGTATGCTCACCTGAAGCTTGCATTGTACACCTTGGCAGAGACTGTAGACCTGCAAGGTTATTGTTTTTCTCTTTGTCATATCAAGTTTATTATTGTAAACTAACAGTTGTAAAGATGCACTCTTTGGCATCTAGTATTGGTGCTGCCCTAGCTGGAAAAGACCATTCCAAAGACCCTTCCAAGGGAGATTGCGGCAAAGAGAGAGGACGAGGAAGAAGAAATTTCAGAGGCAGAGGGGGCAGAAGCAAAAGATCAGATTTTCAGTGCAAGCGTTGCGAAAAGACTGGGCACACATCAGATCAGTGTTGGGCTTCATGGGATTCCATCAAAGATAAGCATAACCAGAAGACAGATGACCAAGATGCTAGTAAAT
>LPNX010210530.1:198764-241264 GCA_001517045.1 Pseudotsuga menziesii
AACAGAATAAAATATGTTCATGCACTCAGGAGGAGAACCTTTCACAAAACGAATGATAGGCACAATATGTACAAGGAAACCAGTTATGTTCCCATTGTTGTTTTTGTTGTTTTTGTTGTCCGTGCTGTAAATGCCATAGAATTTTATAGTACTGATTCTTTTAAAACATTGATGCATAGGATATATATATATATGGAAAAATGCAGTATGCACATGCCATTTGTACAGTTTGGATCCCCCCCGAAGTGAGTTTATATATAAATAAACAAATAAATAATTCATCAACAAAAGAAAAACATTGCTTCCTAACAATATTTAACCATAATCTTCAATCGAGAGATTTGACAACGAAAAATATTCCAAATTTGTCTAGGGATTTGAAGGCCCAATCATGCAGATATGGGATACATACCATGAAAGCAGGAAAATCCATACAAATAGGAAAATGCAAGGTTACTTGGTTATGTATTTTGATGATGAAAGAAGAGTTATATAGATATGCAGCATAAGCTTCAAAAAGGGGCTAAATCCTACCTAACCTTAAAAAATTGAACGGAAGAAACACTAAAATTGGATATAGATACCTCAAGGGGGCATTCAACAGTGGTGAGAATTGAAGTCATTCAAACCATGAAAGGTTTTTGAAATTTATATCCCAAAGGAAACCCCAAGACCCTCTTAAACAAAAAATTCATGGAGAGCCCAAATCAAGGTTTTCAATGTCAATCAAATTCTTGTTGTAGAGAGATCCACCATCGATTGCCCGATTCCCTGAGGTTGCTAAAAATTATGGTGGATAGAGAACTGAGAACAAGTTACCTCTTTGGACAAAAACTCCAATATGCCCCTGTGTAGTGATGCTTAACAAATTAATTCTGATGAATTAATGAGCTTTGTCTCAGCTACCATTTATCTCCCTTCAGATGCCAAGTATAGGGTTTGAGGTTTTCCAAATTCTGCAACACACCAATGAAATTACCAAATTGTACCAATTCATTGTTTGGCAACAACTACAAATGAAAATGAATATATTTATTTTCTTGTTTTTTTATATATATATTTTTTTGTTATTTATTATATATTTTTTATAATATAATATAAACCTAGTATATCATTGTTCATTGTTTATATGTATTGTTTATATCTTATATTATAAAACTAATATATATTAGTAAGTTAAGGCAATATATATATATATATATGGTGGGAAGAGTTTTGGCACATTGAAAATTCGATGGGTTGTGTCAAATTCGAAAGCCATGTGGCCACCAATCAAGGGAGATGGAAAATGGGATGCAGAACAAAACATTCTTATATTGACACATGCGCAATATAATGGGAGGTGGTTTATAGAGGAGTTTCAGTAGTTGGACGTCATGGGAAATCTTGTAGAGGTTATAGACCATATGAGTACCACTCTGTACTTCCTATTAGTCATGTTGATTCACTAAGTCATGTTACAAAATAATCCATTTAATGTTAATCCATGGAATCGGGTGGTTGTAGTAAGTGGTGCAGATCTACGTCATGCATTAATGTTGAGATGTGACACATGAGGGGGTCTACAATTTACTAAATTCTAACACTGCAGATGAATTCAGAATCTTTTAAAATTGCAATTTTTCATTTCCAGAGTGACACAACTAAAAATGACCAAATTTTATGTGGTCATTTTTAGTCTAGATATCCTATGACCAAATTTGGTCATTTATCTTGGTCTTTTTTAGTTCAGTTTTATCCCGTGACCAAAAGTGGTCATTTATCTTGCTCTTTTTTAGTTAGGTCACTTAAATTTATCAATTTTAGTTATTTATCCCTTAAAAAAAATTGTGGTGACCGAAATTTTTGGTCTTCTGGTCACTTATCTCTCATTTTGCACAAGTGTGAGCTGGCATCTTGCCTTGTATATCTTTTGTACTTTATGTACGGGCTCCTCAAAGAAGCTTCTACCCAAATATGATGTAATGGGAGCTCGTGGGAGAAAAAAAACAAGAACGCGCATGCACCCCTGGATGCGTGCACGCGCCCCTGCTTCGACAGTAGCGAACCTACACGTCGGATTGCTAGCATGGAGAATAGGAGAGGGCACATGCACCCAATGACGTGCACATGTGTATGTGCTTGCACGTGTACTTGTACGTGCGTGCATGTGTTTGTGTGATCACACACAGAGACACGCGCGTGTCCCTGTGTTTTAAAAAAAAGAAGTGAACTGTTTCACTTTGTTCATAACACACCTGGGAGCATGCAAGGAGGTGAAAACGACCCCCACGGATCCCAACCGAAGTGTCCAACCAAGCTAAAATGACACCCATGACATTGAAGTAAGGTAGATGGAGCAGCAATGTCATTTTTTTGTTTATTTTAATGTTTTTTATTGTTTTTAAATAAAATACAAAATTAAAAAAAATTGAAAATGAATTGAAATGGGAAAATTTTGATATTACAGGTACAAATTACCTAAACATAATGACAAATACCAATGAACCATCCCAAGTAAGGAATGAAACAAACCAATTAGAGGACCCAAACCCCAAAGATTAATTACACGGGGATTTAAACCAATTAAGAATTTTGAGTGATGAAATGAAGAACACCAAGGAACCCTCTCAGGTTTCCCTCGCCACATCACTAGAAAACATAATAGAATCTATCAACATTGCCCACGGTGAGATAACCAGTTTGAGCGAATATAGGGATTGAATGAGACAACATTATGGCACTAGTATATCCAAAGAGGATATAAAAAACTTGAATATCACAAAATCCCAACTATGGAGAAAATTTACAGATCCAAGAACAGGACAGCCTCCAGTTGTGAGGAAGAGGCAAGTTTGCATGGACTTGTGTAATTACCATCCATGGAGAGAAAAATGGAGGAAGAGATGGTTCATGGTTTTTTACAAGCCTCCATGCAACAATGTTGAGCTCTCACAGTATTTTCTCAGGAAACTGTGGGCCGATTTTGTGTTAGGCTTCCATGTGAACTACTTTGATATCACCAAGTTCTAGGGCGTTGATTTTGGCTCATCCCAATATCGACCTCATGCCCACCAAAACCCACTCAGAGGACCTTCTGCACCTAGGCGAGAGCCAAACCTGCTTACTCAACCCCCTAGGTTAGGTAGAGGGATTGATGAGATCCATGAATCCATTAGATGTGCCGCATAGCACCTTCTTAGACATACCACGTTTGTGGCTATGTCCTTGCAGAGAGAGCAGGACCACCCCGAGAGACACACTTCTGCACGGTCTACTGGTGGTGGGAGAGGGAGAGCAGCTACAAGTGGTACCCAGGATGATCCATTTATCTCAATGGGACCAGTGCCACATCATTTTTCTCGTTGTGGGAATTCATGCCAGGTTCCCATGCAGGAGCATGCCATAGAGAGCTACCTACACCAAGTTAGTTATTGTTTTATTTAATGTTCAAGTATTGATTATACATTATGCAATCTCATAATTTATAATAAATTTAACTTAGAATCAGATGTTGATGACTTGATTTTTTTAATGTACAGTTATTCAATGCTAAGTCTCCAACACCTATGTGGGAGGACGTTGGTTCCTTCATCCTAGATGGATCCATGGCAGCTACAAAGGACATCGCAGCACCATACACATAGATATTTTTCTTTCCATAATTAAATTTAATGTTAGTAGTTAATCTTGTCATCCAATGTAGTTAATATTTAGTAATTGAATCGAAATATTTTTGTGCAAATGAATAGGTGTCTGTAGGATTGAGTGACCAACCATCCCCAACGAGGATCAACAGATCCCCTCGTGAGAAGGTATCATAATTATAAATGCTTGGCTGGAAATACTTTTGTTTTGATGGTACCTTTCACTAATTCAAAGTGCCATTTCAATATGTGTTTATCATTAGCACTTGCATTTGGGGTTTTGTACGCTCATTTTGGAAAGCTGAAAATTAGTGTTTTGGATTGTCATAATCATTTTGACTTGGCTAGAAATCATTCTTAGTTTGACAGTCCTATCTTGATGAAAAGTGGATTGATTGGGGTCTATGTCAATATATGTTGGTTGCAAAAGAGTTTGACTTTGTACGATATGATGATAATGTCCCATCAACACCACTAACATGCTTCAACCACATGCATAATTGAAAGGAAAATGTCCCATAATGATAACGTCCCATAAAAATTGTTCTTCCTTGACAAATAAAAAATGAAACGAGTTCATGAATACGTGTCTTCTATAAAAGACACATCATCCCTATTGACCCTTCCTTTGGTAGCGACATGTTCTCTTTGGGTTGAAATTCGCATGAAAATTTTATAGTATTAATGAGTTGAGAATCATATTGAACATGACTGTTGTTGGATTGCATTTGTTACATCTACTTGGAAAACATTGATTGTTGCAATTTTAACAATTTAAGGGTTAGCATGCATAACCTAGGGTTTAGAATCAATGAGGAAACCCTAACCCTAATTGAAGTTTAAAGGTTAGCATGCATAACCTAGTATTTATAATCAATGAGGAAACCCTGACCCAAACGGTTTTTTGGGGTTAGCATGCATAACCTAGGGTTTAGAATCAATGATGAAACCCTAAACCTAGGAGGGAAACCCTAACACTAACCCTACCCAACCATCTCTTTTGTCCTCTTAGAATGTACCTTTTTGTTTGTATATGAGCATGCCTAGGATTGTAGTCATATGTCACATATTCTTTATCGACTCACTTCCTTACCTTCCTATATTACCCATTCCCAACCATACTTAAACAAATTTGACAGTGGTATATAAACATCCATAACTTGGAAAAATACTAGAAAAGGGCTTGAATTTCTTGCAAGTCAGTGTGTCATCAAAAGCCAAGTGAATATACTTCTTATCATTCCTACTTGTTATCCCTATTGATCCTTCCTTTGGTAGTGACATGTTCTCTTTGGGTGTACAATCATTGTTTGAAGGGTCATTTTGGCTAGCAAGTTCTATTTATTTCAGAGGATTTTTCTTAGGCATCATCTTGATGGCCTACACAAATGCATGATGACCTATCCAAAGGCTTTCACTTAGGATAGCCAACGAAATAAACATCATTAAAGTTTACTTAACAAATTCAACCTGAAAATTATCTCAAATTAGCATGCATAACCAATGCTAGAATCTACCCAATTATAAACATAATATAAGTAAAATTCAAATCTCCAAGTACACAATATTTGGACAATTGAAACAGTTCTTATATATATGTATATATATGATATGTATGTATATATATTTGGAAACCATAAGCGATGCTAGCCCCAAACTATGTATTGTTGTCATTAAGGTATCCACACTATAATTGCTTTCCTCGTTAGGGTTTATAAACCCTGATCATCTTTCATCATAGAAGCACATGGCCTTTCATAGAAGTCTAGCACCAGTTTTGACATCAACACATCTATCCTAGGATGATTCCTCAAACCCTAGGTCTTTTACTATTGCATCAACACAAGAACCAAGACCTCCATGGAAAATCAACTAAACTTAAAAAAATATTCTTATAATCAAGGAATCAAAAGAATCTCGACACTTATCAAGTTAATTTTTCCATGGTATTTCCCTAACCTCCATGTATCACATAAGAAAAGGACTACAATATCACCAAAGACATTAACTATTTTCTTTGTATCTTCTATAGGGTTGGAACCCTAATTCTACCTCCTTTGCCTTCAAGATATGTGTTAAATCACTTAAAAAATTCAACCCAAATTATTTCCAAATTAGAATTCATAACCAATTCTATAATATATTAATTTTTCACAGTGATCTAGGGACTGAAAACACAGTCTCGCAAAGAATTCAGACAATTAAGCATAAAATTGGAAAAATGGTGTTGCAATGGAAGTAGTAGCTCTATATAATCAAATGAATAATGAATAATACAATACAATGATCATGCAAGGTTCTTGAATTCCAAAACAATTCAAATTCCAAAGGAGGTCATTCGAATTGAATGAATGGGTGTAGCTTAACTGACCGTAAGCCATAGCAATCACACTAGTTAACCAACTGATCAAGTCTTGATTTACTCAATTGAGTCCTAACTAAAGTCGGAGTGCAATGGATGACTGAGTCTAACTGAAAGTAGCTCATACACATGTCACTGCATGCCAACCAACAATTTGTAGCACATCATTAACTCCAATGAACCCCAATGAGGTTAACTGAAGTCAAACTGGCCATTAGAGGTGGTTGGAGGTACCCCTGTTGACTCTAGTTCATAAATATTAATAAAAATAATCAATATAATGAGTGGAGGTTCCTTCACCACTCAGCTTAACTGATTGTAACCATCATTTAGCAATTAGGTGCATTTATGAAACTTAGATCACCCCCGGAGTGCTCCTTGTTTAAAGCAGGAATCCTAGTTAGCCTCCCCGAATGAAGGAGAAGGCTTAGTTGGACTCCTTGACTAA
The DNA here is from genome assembly GCA_001517045.1 of Pseudotsuga menziesii. NCBI lineage: Eukaryota > Viridiplantae > Streptophyta > Pinopsida > Pinales > Pinaceae > Pseudotsuga > Pseudotsuga menziesii. The sequence continues at coordinate 205,201 of LPNX010210530.1, forward strand.
GGGTAGGAATGGGTGTTCTCATGCTGATTTCATAGTGTGCTCATCTAATGCCGATTAATTCAATAGAACTTAGGATAGTGGTTTAACAAGGCCAAATTGACCAAATTAAGTGTGCATGGTGGGTAAATGTCTCCAACACCACCCCCCCCCTTAATCTATACTCAAGAGAAGTAGAAACATAAAGTGCATGAAATGCTAGGACCCCGGAAACTAAGGCCATAGGTCACCCTGTACAATAATGTAACTCAAAAAATAAATCTAAGTGAGGAAAATAGGGAAATCCCAGTGGGAACCCCCCCCCCCCCCCCTCAAACTGAACACTGAAAGTAGTCTAGTCTCCCCGATGAACTCACCCCCAATAGTGAAAGGAGGTAATTGAACTTCTTTTCTAAAAATATCTTGGTGAAGATGTCTGCAATATGCTCATCAGTTGGGCAGTATTACATAATGATGGTCCTGTCATGCACTAATTCCCTAATATAGTGCATGTGTATCTCTACATGCTTGGTCCTCTGCCTGGTAACTAGATCTGTGGATATCTTAATAGCACTTTTATTGTCACAAAAGAGGATAGTGGACAAAGTACTACCAAGATCAAACTCTAAAAGAATGCCTTGCAACCAAACATCTTGGATACAAGCATTCACCGCTCCTCGGTACTCGACCGCTGCTGAAGACAATGCTATGGTGGCCTGATTTTTGATAGACCAGAAAATGGGGCCACCACCAAACATGAAGACATATCCAGAAGTAGACTTCCAACCAATAGAATAACCCACCCAATTGAAATCTGTGTAACCAACCAGCTCTAGCTTGGACTCTATAGCATAGTGAATGCCATAGGTCCTAGTTCCCTGAATATACTGGAGGATCCTCTTAGCTGCCTTCCAATGAATATCATGAGGCTATTTCATGTATCTTGACACATCATTCACATCATAATAGATATCAGGCCAAGAATGAGTCAAGTAGAGCAAGCTACCTATCAGTTGTCGATAAATAGTGCAGTCCATGGGAGGTGTGCTTTTTCCTTCTTCAAGGTCGATCCCTTAAAGGAAAGGGAATGGAGAATCCTTACATTCAGCCATATTAAAATTGAATAACAGGTCTGATATGTTTTTGGACTGAGTGACCATTATCCCATCAAAATTTTGCTCAATTTCGAGCCCCAGAAATTGCTTCAAGAGCCCCAAATCACTCATTTCAAATGCATTGTGGAGAGTAGTTTTGATGAATGAAATAGAAGTAATTGTGCTACATGTAATCAGTAAGTCAACAACATATAAAAAAATAATAATCAAATGACCATCATACTATTTTATATACACATTTGGATCTGATTTACACCTTTGGAAGTTTGCGAGAGAAGGAAGGCATCCATCTTGGAATACCACTCTCTTGGGGCCTGTTTTAACCCGTATAGTGACTTCTTTAGCTTGCAAACCAAAGATGGATCATAAATGTATCCCTCGGGTTGCTTCATGTATATCTCCTCATGAATATATCCATGCAGAAATACAGACTTAACATCCATATGATGCACTTCCCAGTGCTTAGATGCAAAAATTTCCAAAACTAGGCGAATGGAGTCCATTTTTGCAACCGATGCAAAAGTCTCATGGTAGTCCACAAATTGGACCTGAAAGAAAAAAATTTCTACCAAAATTGCCTTATATTTTCAGGTGCTTCCATTAGCAGAAACCTTAGTCCGAAACACCCACTTGCATTGAACCAATTTCATCCCCGGAGGATGAGAAACTAGCTCCCAAGTAGTGTTTTTTTGAAGAGAATTCATCTCTTCATCCATGGCAACTTGCCATATCGGATCCTTCCGAGCATGGTAGTAAGACCTAGGGTCTGAAATTATCATCAAATAGAAATATTGGGACAGAAAATAATCAAGACCAGAGATCACAATACCTGCTCTCTGGAAATCAGACCGGGTTCTCCTTGGATCATCCAGATTTTCAATGTTATCACCTGCGAAGGAGAGTGTCTGTCGAGGCAAATTTGGGAGATGATTTTTTACTTTAGGTTATGATTCAACATATTATTTTTTCTATACACTGATATCACAAATTATAGGATCCAAATCAGGGTCATCACCCCCAATTACATCATCCAAATATTTAGTAGAATAGGAAGGAAATTCAGCAGTTTTCTCCTTCACTAGTTCTACCTCCTGAAGAGGCTCATCGAACCTGACACTCCTTTCAATGATGATATGTTTTTTTTTATATCCAACAGCTTGAAACATTTAGATTCATTAGGATATCCGATAAACATACATTTGATGCTTTGCGGTTACAAATCCCTCCTTTTATTAAGTGGAATTCGGGCCCATGCAGTGGACCCAAACTCCCTCAGATTCGACACATCTGACAGGTGTCCAAAATATGCTTCAAAATAGATATTCACTTTCAAATATGAGTGTGGAACTTTGTTTTGAATATATTCTGCAGCATGCATGGCTTCAGCCCACAAATTTGCATCCAACTTCTTTGACTCCAACATACAGGTGGTGATCTCCTTGAGAGACCGATTCTTCCTCTCCGCTACACCGTTCTGTTGGGGAGTGTAGGGGACTGAATGATGGATATGAATACCACTTTGGGAAAATATATGCAATAACTCATTACTGACATACTCCCCACCATTATCAGATATCAAAATCTTGATCTTTTTTTTAGATGCATTCTCAATCAAGGCCTTCAATTCAATGAATTTTTCCAAGACTTCTGACTTCTTTTTGATAAAAAAAGACCCATGTGTATCTGGAAAAGTCATCAATGAAAGTAAAAACAGACCTTGATCTATTCATGGATGTGATAGGCATGGGACCACTAATATCAGAATTTATCAGTCCCAAGATGCATGATGCTTGGCTTTCCTTCCCCCGATCGAACTTATGCTCAAGGTGCTTTCCAACAACACAGCCCTTCAAATTCCAATGGTAGCTTTGATGACCAATAGGCCTTCAACCATAGAAATATTCTATAATTTATGCAATTATTTGAATTTAAGGTGGCTGAACCTCTCATTCCATAGTCTACTAACTTCATTTCCATGAGTCAACAATGCGATGGGATTTGCATCCGCCACAAAATGGGAGAACTCGTAGGATTTTGCATGATGGTTTTCTAGGCATTTTGCTATAAGTTTTTTGGATGCAAGTTATGTGATATTTACATCATACAGGCTAAAGGAGACTCTCTTGGGCACTCCCATATGTGTCATTTGATAAATACTTAGGAGGTTTGATGCAAGAGATGGTACATACAGATATGATTGTGGAGTCATCTCCCATGGGGATGGGAATAGATTTTTCGGTCTCTAAAGATGAGAAAGAGTATATTTCACCCATAATGTGATTCAAAGCTTTAGAATCTATCAAGATTTCTTTGGAATTCAAAGTGCTTTCCATGATAGCATGACCTCTTTCATGTTGTGGTTCCTGATCTTGCTGATCTCTCCTCTGAAATCTTTCTGAAAGATTGATGCGATATTTCTCAAGAAGATAAGTAGCTTCATCAACTTTCTTTTTCATGCAAGCATGTTCTGGGTGGAATCCCTTCCCAAAATATGAACACTTGACTTTTTCCTTCCCATGATTCCCTTTGCTTTTTTTCTTCTTCGAGCCGGAAGGCTCTTCATGCTACTAGTTTTCAACTTTAGGATTAGGAGCTTCGAATTTGGTTTTTGGGTTCTTCTGCTGCTTTCCTTTACCCTTTAGATATTTGGGCCCCGAGACATAGAGGGATTGATCAAGCGAAGATCTAATGATCCCCATCTGGACAAGATTATCATGTTCACTTGTTAGGGACTTAATGAAGACAATGAGAGAAGGCATATTCCATCCAGGGGTTGTGAGCTTCCCCGCATAGAATGTAGAGACAAATACCGAATAATCAGCTCCAATTTTGGAGAGAATGGTGAGGATGAGCTAATCATCCTCCTTCTCCACCTTACAATGCTTCAATAGTAAGGCAATGTGCTTGAACTTTGTGAAAAAACATTCAAGGTCTCAAAATTGGAAGGTTGGAGAGACATCAACTTGTTTTCAAGCTAGTATACTCTTAAATCACCCTGTTTTCCATACAGGGTTTCCAATTTGTCCCAAATTTCCTCCCAGCCCAAAAACTTTCCATCCATTACAAAGAAAAAGCTTTTCTCTTTATGAGCCATAAAAGGATCATAAAAAATAAAAATAAAAAAGAAATAATAGAATAAAGTGAATCTCAGATCCACTTTTTCCTCTCCATCTAAAAAAATAGTCAACAACTCATACAAGGCTAAATTGTAAGTATCACTTTAGTTCATGACTCTCCAAAAAGACTTTATTACTAAAATGGATTCGCCCTTTTTAGTAAAAGTTAAAAGAACCCACTCAACCAAAGTGCCAATCAAGATTTGATCCTTAACTCCAAGCTTTCAGCTGTTATGAAGAAAGTAGATTGAGAAAATACCACCGAACCTAAAAACTTCACCAGCCCCTGCCAATGCCAATGGAAAAGTTTGATAGGCAAAAGTTCCAACAAATGGTCACCGTAAATATGCCCAGCGGTGAGACTGAACACGACTCTTAGCATGAGTTGGACTCTTGGGCCAACTAGAAAACGCCACCCAAACACCCACGATTCTGCAAATCGGAGAAAACCATACATGAAGAAAGACACCCAACTCTGCTAGTTACCCTGACTCGGCTGCCATATGCCCATATTCTATTAATCAGCGAGAGTGGTAACTATGTCAATTGATGGCCCTCAACTCGTATTGGCTATGGTTAAGAAAAAATTCCATGATTTAGTTCACGATTACTCATTTTCGGCTGTCAACGAAGTGGCCGTTGTAGAACCGCTGATGGATTTCCACGTGATTCAGCTGCCGGCAATAGGTAAAAGAAATCAAGAAAAGCTTGAGTTGGCGCTTCGAGTACCAATTGCAATCAGTGCTAGGTCGCCAAGTGTTCATCCACAACTCCACATGGAAAAGTCGTATCCACTAACAAGCCGTGCGTAAATGGTGGTGGATTCCATAAATCGTGATTTTCATCAGTGTCAAAGGTAAATTCGTGAGCCAAATTTTATGACTTGGTTGCAATAACTCATACGATCTCCATCAAGTCGTGACTTCTGTCATCACCGAACTTCTGCAGCTCTATGGAAGAAAGGGAAAGAATGAAAATGGTCCTAAAACTTCCACATTTGTACATATGCATGAAGGGTCATCTTTCGCAAGCAATAAGAGTGAAAGTCAAATTGATCCTCTATCATATCATCATAATGTTTCTCCATTGCCAAGTACTTCTTTAAAGCTCGACCAAAAGAGCCTTGCATGTCATATAAGTTAATGTGATGATCCCCATCCTTTGTAAATAGCACAGCTGTTTTCTCATCTGAATCCACCTACTCTGCCTGAAGCATACGCTTAACACATTCACTATTTACAAATCAATCTACAAGGTCCATAGACCAGGCTTCATCTACCAGTGTTGCAGTAGCCATTAGATCTCCTTCACCAAGTAAAGATCGATGACAGTTGGGGTATGTGCTATGGCCTTATCAATCTTTTTCTACACTTCAACATCAAATGGAATGCATTAAGGAGTGTGATTTCTTCCTATTTTTATCTTTTGTTCAAGCTGTAGCCTTTGTTGGTGTTGCTGTCTGAGACTATTTTGAAAATCATCCAAGTTATCCCCAAGAACAACCTGTACAAATGTTGGATCTCCCTCCAGCAACTGGTTCATAGGATGTGAATCATTTCGAATGTGCTAAGCTTGCAAAAGATCGTGGTCGTCTTGTGGAGGAAAACATATGTACTATAACTCTTACTATCTAGTGCACACAGCTCAAGTGATATCATCTGTCATTTCTAGCATAAGTATGAAACAGAGTCCCAAAGAAACATTGCTTGGCTGTTAGTTAAAGCAGTATGTTTTTGAACTGTTTTGCCATAAGTTATCAACCAAAATAGTAGTGATACCCCAAAGGGAAGATCTCAAGTGAAAAACATAATATCTGGCAGTTAATAGCCAACTATTTCACTCTCTGCAAGTGTTGCTTGCTCATAGCCTGTCCTTTCTCTGGACTGTTGATGTCTGCATGCTTCTCATAAGATGCTTTGAGAGCATTCTTTCTCCTTTTAAGAAAAAGCCACTTCCTATGCCCCCCTGTCACAACTAGGAAATTTTCCAACTAAGCAAAGGCCCCCACAGTCACATGGTTCTACAAATATTTTGCAATTAGAAATCACTGGGTCCTTTTCAATGGCCTTAACAACAGGAGAAGCATTAAGAGGAGCCCTATCAAGTCCATGACATAGAACACCTGCAGGGTCAAAACAAAATCCATTGACATGATATCAAAATTCTCTGAAGCAGTATGTATGGGTGTCCAGGACCATAATATCCTATGTTAACAAATTACTCTGTGTGGAGTGATCACCATAGCTCCTCATCTTCATTTTCAGGCTTCAAGTTGCTTGAAGGCATAGCATCTAAAACTCCAACAACTTGTGGCTCAAAACCCATGTCAATCATTTTATCTGCTTCATCCAGAACAACATAGTTAAACTGATTCATGACAGCATATATTCTTTTAAGACAGTCAAGCAGACGTCCAGGTGTTTCTATTACAATTTCACACCCTTGGCATAATTTGAATCCTTTCTCTTCAGTGGACTTACCTCCAACAATTGAAACAACTCTAATATCCAAATAATGAGTTAATTTAATAGCCTCCTCTTCTATTTGTTGTGCAAGTCCTCTTGTAGGAGCCATGACTACTTCATATTGTCTTTCAACTTCATTTTCCTCTGTCATAGGTGGAAGCCTTGGTATGTAAGTTAACATGGGAAATACAAATGCCGCAGTCTCTCCAAATCTTTTTTTGCCACAGGTACCTGCACTTGCACTCAACCAGTCATGCTACTGCTGCTTTGTGGACACCCCCGCCAAATTGAGGGATAACATTTGGCTCCATGGGGGACATGTGCTCTTAAAGAGAGCATGCGAGAACCTCAGAATAACTGAGTATCAGCAGACCAAATAGAGTATTGGGATGGCTCAATTCTCTTCCACACACTTATTACAAACTTTGAAAAATGTATAGGAAAAACAGAACTGATAATGTAAATGCTCACGCAAGAGCTTTATTCATCCTAACTACCTAACTTAACATGAATCTAGAAACTGTTAAGTATATGCATACAAGTAATGGAGCCATTCAAGCATCTTTACTATGCCAAATTTCCTTTTTCTGAACTTGGTCAGTGAAAGAAACACCAGTATATTCATCATAAGATAACTATGCCTTGCAATCCGATCATGAATGAAGCTAAAATGTAACATCAGATTGTTAGGAAAAAAGAATTTATACCAGGAAGAGTCAAACCATGCACAAGAAGACTCTATCCACTGGTTGATAGGGCTCATATACAACCCTTCATTGTCAAACTGCTCAAGCTGATCTGCAAAAACAACATCATTACCTTCAATATGATGAACTTGAGACAAGTCCAAATCTTCTGCGTGAAGTTGTTCAAGAACTTGGGGCAACTCCAGCTTTTCATCATGAAACTGTACATGAACTTGGGGCAGCTTCACATCTTCTATTTCAGCCATATCCGAGATCTCTTCAATAATGTCTTCAACCAAGAGTTCTTGTACTGCTTCATCAATCAAATCTTCCATGGCATGTTCTTCATGAATCTGTTCCTCAAGTTCGTGATGGACCCTAGGGATGAGAGCATCATATTTTTTAGCAAGCTGCTCAATCTCATCTACTGTCCCATCATGCCAGCAGAGGAGAAATATCTCAAAAAAAATTGGCACTGAATCTATGGATTTATCCAACAAACCACAGAACCAGGTCATTGCATTATTTACCAAAGTTATGGCAAAAACAATCATAATTTAATCCTCATGATGAACATCAACATCAGCCATCAGTTTGTAGAAAGAGGTAGTGGCTGAAACACCATCATTTCCATGAAATTCAGGAAGAATATCATGTATCTCAGAGTCGTAGCACTCACTAGGAAATCCATGGACTTTCAAGAATTCTAGTGGGTCATAAGCCTCGTTCCACATATCCCATGGTTCTTCCATAAATCAGAAAATGGGGTACTTAATTTGAAAAGACGCGTTAAATCATACCTCATACCAAACATGTGGAGTCACCAAGGTGAGCTTGAAATCCTTCTAATGAGTGTGCTCACCTCTACACCCAATCGGATCTTCAAATCTGTAAAAGGACAAGGGTTATGTCCCTTTGTGGAGTCACCATGTGAGAGGAATAACCTGCAACATAATCTCCCACAGATGTTAATGAAGCATAGTCTTCAAAATCCCAGAACTGAACTTTGTCCCTGGCAACGACTCCAAAATTTTGTCACCCGAAACTGGCACGCGGGTGCCGAAAACCCAAACCACGGGCGCACTGGCCCAGTGACAACCTCTCAAGAGAGAAGCCAATGTCACCACACCTTCTCTCTCCTCACTTCAGGCTGGCTCTTCTCTAGTTCTAGGGGGGTTTCCCTAATTTTGGATCTCTAAGGTAGGTGCAGCTAAGGGCAGGGTGATCTGAAGAGGTTGCCTTAGAGAAACTTGGGTAGCAGAAAGGAAAATAATTTGGATTGATGGGCAGGAAGGGAAGGGAGGATCAGTCCTCAAGGGAAAGGCCAGTGCCAGTATCACAAGGGCGAATGGAGTCAGAAGGGGACCCGAAAAGTCTTTGCATTTTGCAGAAGGGAGATTAGGATGGTCCGCTCCATAATCAGAGGCTAGGAGAATGGTAGTATAACTGACTACTTTCCATTACTCCCAAACCTCCAAGAACATAACAGTGACAAGCAACTTGGCAGCTGCAAATGCTTTCCCAACGTGCTAGATTGTTATCCTTCTATGCATGCTTAGTCTACAACTTATGAAAACACAAGATTACCACTGAAAACCCCAACATGTCCAAAAACTCAACAATGAATTTCTTTATAAACTCTGGGGAAAAAATCCTCCCAGCCCAAAAAATTTCCATCTGTTACAAAGAAAAATATTTTCTCTTTATAAGCCATAAAAGGCTCATAAAAAATAAAAATAAAAAAGAAATAATAGAATAAAGTGAATCTCAGATCCACTTTTTCCTCTCCATCTAAAAAAATAGTTAACAACTCATACAAGGATGAATTGTAAGTATCACTTTAGTTCATGAATCTCCAAAAAGACTTTATTACTAAGGTGGATTCGCCCTTTTTAGTAAAAGTTAAAAGAACCCACTCAACCAAAGTGCCAATCAAGATTTGATCCTTAACTCCAATCTTTCAGCTGTTATGAAGAAAGTAGATTGAGAAAATACCACCGAACCTAAAAACTTCACAAGCCCCTGCCAACGCCAATGGAAAAGTTTGATAGGCAAAAGTTCCAACAAATGGTCACCGTAAATATTCCAAGCGGTGAGATTGAACACGACTCTCAGCATGAGTTGGACTCTTGGGCCAACTGGGAAACGCCACCCAAACACCCACAATTCTGCAAATCAGAGAAAACCATACATGAAGAAAGGCTCCCAACTCTGCTAGTTACCCTGACTCGGCTACCATACGCCCATCTTCTATTAATCAGCGAGAGTGGTAACTGTGTCAATTGATGGCACTCAACTCGTATTGGCTACGGTTAAGAAGAAATTCCATGATTTAGTTCACCATTACTCATTTCTGGCTGTCAATGAAGTGACCCTTGTAGAACCGCTAATGGATTTCCACGTGATTCAGCTATTGGCAATAGGTAAAAGAAATCGATCAAAGCTTGAGTTGGTGCTTTGGGTACCAATTGTAGTCGGTGTTGAATCGCCAAGTGTTCGTCCACAACTCCACATGGAAAATCCAAATCCACTAACAAGCCATGAGTAAATGGTGGTGGATTCCATAAACTGCGATTTTCATCAGTGTCAAAGGTAAATTCGTGAGCCAAATTTTATGACTCGGCTGCAATAACTCATACGATATCCATCAAGTCATGACTTCTATCATCACCGAACTTCTCTAGCTCTATGGAAGAAAGGGAAAGAATGAAAATGCACAAAGGGTCATCTTTCACAAGCAATAAGAGTGAAAGTCAAATTGATCCTCTATAATATCAGCATAATGTTTCTCCACTGCCAAGTACTTCTTTAAAGCTCTACCAAAAGAGCCTTGCATGTCATATAATTTAATGTGTTGATCCCCATCCTTTGTAAACAGCACAACTATCTTCTCATCCAAATCCACCTGCTCTGCCTGAAGCATACGCTTAACACATTCACTATTTACAAATCGATTTGCAAGGTCCATAGACCGGGCTTCATCTACCAGTGCTACAGTCGTCATTAGATCTCCTTCACCAAGTAAAAATCGATTATAGTTGGGGTATGTGCTATGGCCTCATCAATCTTTTTATGTGCTTCAACATCAAATGGACTGCATTAAGGAGTGCAATTTCTTCCTATTTTTATCTTTTGTTCAAGCTGCAGCCTTTGCTGGTGTTGTTGTCTAAAACTATTTTGAAAATCATCCAAGTTATCCCCAAGAACAACCTATGCAAATGTTGGATCTCCCTCCAGCAACTGGTTCATAAGATGTGAATCATTTGGAATGTGCTGAGCTTGCAAAATATCATGGTCATCTTGTGGAGGAAAACACATGTAGTATAACTCTTATTATCTGGTGCACACGGCTCAAGTGATATCATCCGTCATTTCCAGCATAAGTCTAAAACAGAGTCCCAAAGAAACATTGTTTGGCTGTTAGTTAAAGCAGTATGTTTGTGAACTTTTTTGCCATAAGTTTCCAACCAAAATAGTAGTGATACCCCAAAGGGAAGATCTCAAGTGAAAAACATAATATCTGGCAGTTAATAGCCAACTATTGCACTCTCTGCAAGTGCTGCTTGCTCATAGCCTGTCCTTTCTTTGGACTGCTGATGTCTGCATGCTTCTCATAAGATGCTTTGAGAGCATTCTTTCTCCTTTGAAGAAAAAGCCACTTCCTGTGCCCCCCTTATCACAACTAGGAAATTTTCCAACTAAGCAAAGGCCCCCACAGTCACATGGTTCTGCAATTATTTTGCACTTAGAAATCATTGGGTCCTTTGCAATGGCCTTAACAATAGGAGAAGCATTAAGAGGAGCCCCATCAAGTCCACAACATAGAACACCTGCAGGGTCAAAATAGAATCCATTGACATGATATCAAAATTCTCTGAAGCAGTATGTATGGGTGTTCAGGACCATAATATCCTCTGTTAACAAATTACTCTATGTGAAGTGATCACCACAGCTCCTAAGACAGGGTCAAGAGTGCTCTCTGTCGAAGAGTCTTAATTAATCAACATAATAAAACCTTCAACACACACGCCCCTTTTAATTAATTGACTCCCTCTCCTCCTTTCCGGAGTATGCTCTGACCAATCCCAGATCGAAATACCCAGAAATGGCACTAGATATTTAAACCCTACAAGAGTAATGTAATAATACTTAAACACCCATAACCAATGCACCGGAGTTGTAGGGATTCTTCCAAAGTACTTCCTAGTAGAGGCGCTGGAACCTACCGATGTCTTAGATTCTCGGCTAGCTGGTCAATCTTGGTGATACCAGCCTGGGATACTGGGTGGGCCCGACATGTCTTCAACAGAGGGAACTTAGAAGACTCTCCCGGCTTTGACAAACTTTTGTTGACACTCTAAGCAAGACCACTATCAAAAAAATTTAAAATCTACCAAGAGCACTTGCAAAACCTAATACTCACTAGCTTGATTCCTAGACTTTATTTCATGCATTTATTTGAATCCATAAGGCACTGGTCCTTTGTTATATTTGATTAATTTTCTATCTTGATCAACTGTCTATGGGCCATTTCAATTGATTATATTTGAATGCTTAAGTTATAAGTTTGGAATCTTTGCTTATCTGTGTGATCTCTTGTTAGCAACGTGGATTACTTTGATTAATCATCATCCCCCTAATATTAATCATTTTAAATCACAGTAACTCCTAAACAACACCCATCCGCATCCAAAAACATCTAAAAATTAACTTAAAACATTGAGCCATAGAAAACTCTTTGTTAGGGACTACCCCCCTTGGCTTCGTTAGGAGTTATCCTAAACGGAGGAGCTAGGAGCAGGTGATAGCACCTAGCTCTGTGCTTGCCCCCAAGGTCACACCTCTCCCACTTTCTCAAGTGAGGAGACAGATTTTGGAAGATTTCTGCTGCTAGTGTGCAATCGACAGACAACAATACCGATTAGGTCAATAAAACTTAGGATAGTGCTTTGACAAGGCCAAGTTGACCAAATTAAGTGTGCATGGTGGGTAAATGTCTCCAACATAATATACCCGATCATGAAGAATATAATATACGTTGAAATTCAAATATGCAAGTACACAATATTTGGACAACAAGAACAATTTACATATCACCAAACATTTTATGGTTGAAAATATGGTCAAACATTTTATGGTTAAAAAATCAAGAATTAGTAAGATTCACCAAGGCTTCTACACTTTAAGAAATTATGATCCTTAAAATTTTCCATGCTTAGGCTTAAACAAGTGGTTTTAGTAGAATAGTCATATTTGATGATTGCAATGTCCAAATTGAATAACACAAGTGTGATTGGATGAACAATTAAGTCACTGTACCATCAAAATGCAATGGAGAGGGACCACTAGAGGCAATCGCATGCCAGGAGACCAACGGAGTCTACGGATCATCGATCTGACCTCCGGTTGTCAAGTTATGTCAAGTTGAAAGTCGCATGAAAATGTCGTTCAAGGACACTTGGTCACTCTCGGTCCGAGAGCGAAGAACCAAAAGGAGCAACAAGATTGCATGCCTTTGGCTTCGACAGGTGTGTATAGCCAATGTTGATATGGGAACACTACCAAGACTGGCATGACAGAGGGTTTTACAGAGTTGACCCACCAATGCGAGAGTTGCATTGAAGGAAACTGAGCAAAACCCTAGTTTATGAAATTGATGCACAATGAAGTCACTGGGCCATACAAAGACAATGGAGAGGGCCCACTAGAGGTAATGGCATGCCAGGAGACCAACAGAATCGACGGTTCTTCGATTTGACCTCCATTTTTTTAGTTATATCAAGTTGAAATTCACATGAAAATGTCATTTCAAGGACACTTGGTCACTCTCATTCTGGGAGTGAAAAAACAAACGGAGCAACAATATTTCATGTCATTAGCTCCAAAAGGTGTGTATGGATAATTCTAATATGGGAAAACTACCAATACTAGCACGATGGAGGTTTTTACAGAGTTGATCCACCAATGCGAGGATTGCATTGAAGGAAACTGAGAAAAACCCTAGTTTATGAAATCGATGCACAATGAAGTCATTGGGGCATGAAAACAAGGTAGAGAGGGCCCAATAGAGATAATTACATGCCAGGAGACTAAATAAGTTGACGGCTTGTCGATCTGACCTCCGATTGTTGAGTTATGTCGAGTTGAAAGTCACATGAAAATGTCGTTTAGGGACACTTGGTCACTCTCGGGCCGGGAGTGAAAAAACAAATGGAGCAGCAAGATTGCATGTCATTGGCTTTGATAGGTGTGTATGACCAATTCCAATATGGGAACACTACCAAGACTAGAACAATGGAGGTTTTTACAAATTTGACCCACCAATGAGAGAGTTGCATTGAAGGAAACTAAGTAAAACCCTAGTTTACAAAATTGATGCACAATGAAGTCACTGGGACATGAAAACACAGTGGAGAGGACCCACTAGAGGTAATGGCATGCCAAGATACCAACAAATTCAACATCTCATCGATCCGACCTCCAGTTTTCAAGTTATGTTGAGTTGAAAGTCGCATGAAAATGTCATTCGGGGACACTTGGTCACTCTCGATACGGGAGTGAAAAAACAAATGGGGCAGCAATATTACATTTCATTGGCTCCGATGGGTGTGTATTGCTAATGCCGATATGGGAACACTTCCAAGACTGGCAAGCTGTAGGTTTTTATAGAGTTGGCCAACCAATGCGACAGTTGCATTAAAGGAAACTGAGCAAAACCCTAGTTTACAAAACCGATGTACAATGAAGTCACTGCGCTATGAAAATGCTATGGAGAGGCCCACTAGATATAATGGCATGCCAGGAGACCAACGGAGTTGACGGCTCGTCGATCTGACCTCTAGTAGCCGAGTTATGTCGAGTTGAAATTCACATGAAAATGTCGTTCAGGGACACTTGGATGGGCCAGGTGTCCCTGAATAACTTTTGTAGCCATACTGCAACTCGCCATAAAATGATAACCGAGGATCTGATCGACAAACTGCCAGATCTGTTGGGATCATGGCATGGGATTATGGCCAGGATGGCCTCCCACCTAACTCCGCACAGCCCGGGCATTCCTCCAGGCCAGATTTTGAAAACTAGGGTTTCACCGTAGAGGAGTCCATGCAACCCTTGAAACGGTGCACTGACCCTGCAAAACCATATGTCGAGCGGTCGAGGGTGGCGTGCCCATGGAGGCCATTCCCAAACATACCTACAGGAGTCGATGAATTTGGAAATCGCTGCCTAGTTTGCTATGGGGACCCTGACCTTGAATAGGCCCAGGAATCCCTGAACAGCTTTTGTAGGCGTATTGCTATTCACCATAGAATGTTGATCGGGGATCCGATAGATGGACCGTTGGTTCTGTTTGGATCGTAGCACAGTATTATGTCCAGGGTGGACTCCCACCCGACTCCGCATGGCCTGGGTATTCCTCCAGGCAATAATTTGAAAACTAGGGTTTCTCCCAAGTGGAGTGTAAGTGCAATTACCCAATCTCATTCAATATAGCCATTGGATCCTCTCTGTTGTTAATTGCCTCCATCAATCTCTCATGCTCTAAATGAGGAAAGAAGTAATGTACCTTGGTTGAGTTCTTTTTGACATTGTTTATAGATGGATGTTCATACCAACAATCAAGTTTGTGAAGTGATAGACCACGGAACCTGGTCTGTAATCCATGAATACATGCCCACTTGTTCTTCTTGATTTCCCATCTAGTGTAAGATATTCACCCTCAACCACCATCATGCCAATAGGAAATTCATTTCCTTCGTCATCAATCAATGATTCGTTTAGGGTTTGCTTACCTCGAATGCATCATGCCAACTAATAATTCGTGCCCCATTCATTGCCTTTCAGGGCAACAACTGCATATATGTGTCCTAGTTGTAAAAGATCTGAGATATGTTCATAGTCTGTCAAAATTGCATATTGACCCTCCTCTAAGTGGGTTGTTCCATCGACTACATGTGGGTCTATTTCAAGTGACACACGATCCCACTCAACAACCCAATCCATGCATTTTCCTTCATCCCATTCACCACTGCTACAAGGGCTGCAAAAGAAAGCAAGTTTCTGTGTCCATATTTCAAATAGGGGGTTCTTTGACCTTCAAACTGAATGAAATCCACATGTTTCTTGTATTGTGCCACAACTATAGGAACGGGATCGATTTATGTCAACCACATGCCAAACATTCCTCACCGGCCTTCCTACTCCTGTTGATGTATGTTGCACTTTAGTTCAGCCTAACATTGTTAGAGAGCACCATTGAACTATGGATCCTGCATCTTTGACATGGGGGTTTCTGTTAAACCTCATCCCCTCCCTTTGTAGTGTGGTATTGATGCATTCACTGGCCCCGTCATGCTCACCTTTGTCGTTCCCCGTCATGCTCACCTTTGTCATTCCCAGTCTCAAAGTAGTTCCATATATGCGGCACATTATAAGTCTTATGTAACATACTCATCCATTGGAAGACTTGGGCATTTTTTAAATGGCCCTCACAACCATCATACCATATCCAATGCTAATCCATATTTATATCTCCCTCCTTTAGCTAATCATAGAAAATTCAAGAAAAAAATTGCACATCATTTAGATCATGGCATCTGTCATCACCTATGTAAAAGTTTGTCTCCTTCTGTATTATCCTATTGTTAATGCTGCTCTCAAGGCCATGCCTATACGTAATATGTACCATGATGTTGACTTGGTTGGAATGGTAGTATTGACTTTGAATTTCATTTTTTGGCTGAAGGGTGTATTTTTTTGCAAAATCCACAATTGACAATATGGTCCCAATGGGAAATATGTCCCTGCATTTTCTATACTGCTCATCCTTCCAGCGTACTACATGAACATGTTGAACATACTGCTCGGTTTTCTTGTAGAAATCCATAAAAAAATCACGTACTCATGATTGCCATGAAAACAAGGGTCATTTTAGAATGTGACCTTTAAAGAATGTATATGTAGAAACTAAACATGTAAGAGGAAAAACATGCAATAATCATTTGCACCCTGTGACTTCACTAATGCAATATTTTTACTTTCCTTCACACTATCTGATTGATAGGTTATGTACCTGAAGCTATGCATATCCACACTCATATTTCCAAATTGATGCTCATTGCTTCCATGAATGCAACGGTTCAAAAGAGCAAACCCAATACACCTGGAACAATTCCCATATAGACATGATTTTCCATAGTATTTTTTTCCTTCATGCCTTGGACACATGATGCTGATGATAAAATATCTCGATGCATTCTGTGGTATTATGGATTCATTACAGCCCTGCTCAATGTTAGTATGCAAATCACAAAATATATGTTTATACATGTCATAAAAATATTCATATTCTACATGGTATCTACAACATCATGTGTTTCGATCAATGCATATATGAGTGTACCATGGTTTACATTTCTCAAAGGAAATTTGGCCCAAGTTCAATTGTTTGTGCTCATTCCTGAATCTCTCATAGAGTTCAGTCTGTGTTGTGTCAAGAAAGTGTTTGACGTTGGGTTCTAGTATGATCATGCTAGAACTTTTGTACTAAGTCCTTAACAACACGAATTAGCTTCATATCTCAACGAGGCAACCTGCTGACAAAAGACTAACAATATTTTACACCTGGAGTCTGAAGATTTTCTCTTATAATAGAGTACTTCTAAATAGTTTTTCTATTTAATTTAAGTATGTGAGAAGTGTATGAAAGGAGGCGACGTTGCGTGTCGACTTTCTTACAACTGATTCTAATAACACGCAACAAGTGACACAAAGATCTTTAGTATGAGAGTTCTTCCCAATCGCATTAAAAACATATTGGAGATTTCTAACAATATGGTCATTAGCCTATGAACCTCTAACCATCTTTATGCCTAGAATTCTCCTAACAACAACTAAACAATTTGACTTTAACAAACATAGTAATAATTGACATTTACCTGCATTGCCTTTGGATTCAGAATATTCCTTCATTAATTTACTACATTGCCAATCGATATTGTGTTTGGGAAACATACCTTCAAGGCCTGACAGAACAATTTCATCCACATGGATACGTCTAGGAGTCCTTTTTCTTGTAGTAGACAGTCGAGGTAGGGAAGGTGGACATGAGCTACGGATCCCAGGGATTCTTTGTTGTGGTGCTTCATTCACATGTCGGTCCATATTGGGAGAGTGCTCAACATGGTTGTGGTATTCTTGGAGAGATTGCAAATTAATCATTTCCCCTAGTTCCAACACTTGATACTTAGCATCTCTCAATATACCTATGTCTTCAAGAGCTTCAACATGGCTCATTGATGGATTGTTGGTTGGAGACTATGTTGATGTTGGAACTTGAGTTGGGTCCATTGGACGCAACCGCTTCACCCGTGGTTCTGAAGTAGAGGTTGTTATTTCATCAACACTGTTAGGATCGGTCGCAGTATCAGTGGAAATTTCTGGACCATGTCTCACTCTCTCCATTGTTAACCTGACCTTTTCTCTTACCTCATTTTCCTTTTCAATGGGCATATTCCTTCTAGTTGTTCTTGCTCTATTACGTGATTTTACCATCTCCAAACATTTCTTTATCAAAACTATGAGGTCTACCCCTGCATAAGAAGCAACAAACAAGGTATTAGTTCCATTATACAAGAAACATGACACGTTCCAACATAATTAACTATATTACAGATATGTTAGTATGGTAATTATTGGCATTGATACATAAAAATTGATTAAAGGTTTCTCTTTATGTTCGAACTAAATTTTCATTTCTATACTATATTTGAGTCAAGTAAATAGAGTCAAGTTTGCAGGTATTATAGATATAGGATTATGACTTCCTTTGTGTTCAAAAAGTATTGGAATTCAAAAGAAGATGAGTGAAATATTCTTCATTTCCAACACCTTCGAAAGAGATGACATTACACGTAATATGCCACATTAGTTGTGAGGGAAGACACAAGTTGGTGTTTGGATGTCTTAGGAATAAATTGAATAAATTACACTCATTAAGTTAAAAGTTAACTATTAAGAGAAAAAATTGACTAATTACAAATTGAAGAGTCTCAATAGAGAACCTCAGCTATGCCATCCTTGTGGGAAATCAAAATATATTCATGTGCAAATGATTATTGGTCTACATTGAATACTTCATCTTGTATAGAGAATATGGACAACTTGGTGAACTATTCAATATGGACCCTCTCCCATGACTGCTTCAAAGGTTTTTTTTTAAAATGAAGAGTCTCAAGAGATAACTTCATCTATGCCATCATTGTGTGAAATCAAAATATATTCATGTGCAAATGTAAATTAGTTAACATTGCATACTTCATCTTGTATGGAGAATATGAGACTTGTTTTGATGTGAAGTTGGGAATTATTCTTGTGAAATTAAATGTTGTCTATGAGAGAGATATTGTTGTAGGCATCTAATCAAACATAAATCAATGAAATGATCTGAAAGCTTGTGAATGAAAACAATTATTTACAATCCACCATACCTATTCAAAATGATCTCTTCTTGCAATGAAAACTTGTGTTTGAATGTATCCAATAACTTCCAAGACCGCTGATTATGTTTGTTATATTCCAATAGTGATATTCTATCCAATATATCAAAGAGTGGTGATTGAGTGTGAGCCAAATTGTAGAGTTCAGGAGCACAAAACATGCGAACAGTTGTAGAAAACCCATGAAAATTGGTAGCAATCTCGGGAATCCAAATCTCTTTTTTTTAACTAGTAACAAGTGCGCGCACGTATATTTGTGCACGCACATGTGTGTAAAATACCGTGTGTGCTCCTACCTAACATTTTCATCATTTACTCACTAACCTTTATCTCATTTAATTACTAACGTTCTTCAACAACGTCTTTGTAGTCACACATGTTCGAGTATTTTTACAATATAGTCTTCACCACTACTTTCTTCTTAGGCCCATGGGTTCCATTATGAGGTCTTAGGCTCCTTACCTATGTCTAGTGGAGAGTAAGGGATCCCTCCAACACTGACCATCGTCACCATCATAATCATCATCATCGTAATCATCATCATAATCATCATCATCGGAGTCATCCTCATCATCATCATCATAGTCATCATCCTCATCATCATTGTTCCTCATCATTGTCATCATCATCATCATCATCGCCATCATTGTTCATTGTCATCGTCATCATCAACATCCTCATCATCATCGTCATCATCACCATCATTGCTTATCATCATCATCGTCATCATCATCCTCATCATCATCATCATAGTCATCATCCTCATCATCATCTTCATCATCCTCATACTTATCATCATCATCATAGTCATCATCCTCCTCATCATCATCATCGTCATTCCATTCTCATCATCCTCATCATCATAGTCATGGTCATCATCATCATTCCATTGAAAATGCTTGAAAATAAAATCAAAGCAAAGTTTCAACTAAACCTATCATCATCATCATCATCATCATCATTGTTCCTCAACATCATCATCATCATCTACATCGTCATTGTTCATCATCATTGTCATCGTCGTCATCCTCATCCTCATCATCATCATCATCACAGTCATCATGCTCATCGTCATCATGCTCATCATCATCATTGTCATCATCATCATCATGGTCATCATCATCATTCCTTTGAAAATGCTTGAAAATAAAATCAAAGAAAAGTTTCAACTAAAACTATCATCATCATTGTTCCTCATCATTGTCGTCATCTGCATCACCCTCATCATCATCATCGTCGTCGTCGCCTTCGTCGTCGTCATCGTCATCATCATCATCATCCTCATCCTCATCATCCTTATCATAGTCATCATCATCATTGTCATCATCCTCGTAGGATTTTGCATGATGGTTTTCTAGGCATTTTGCTATAAGTTTTTTGGATGCAAGTTATGTGATATTTACATCATACAGGCTAAAGGATACTCTCTTGGGCACTCCCATATGTGTCATTTGATAAACACTTAGGAGGTTTGATGCAAGATATGGTACATACAAATATGATTGTGGAGTCATCTCCCATGTGGATGGGAATAGATTTTTCGATCTCTAAAGATGAGAAAGAGTATCTTTCACCCATCATGTGATTCAAAGCTCTAGAATCTATCAAGAGTTATTTGGACTTCGAAGTGCTTGCCATGATAGCATGACCTCTTTCATGTTGTGGTTCTTGATCTTGCTGATCTCTCCTCTGAAATATTTCTGAAAGATTGATGTGATATTTCTCAAGAAGATAAGTAGCTTCACCAAGTTTCTTTTTCATGCAAGCATGTTCAAGGTGGAAGCCCTTCCCACAGTATGAACACTTGACTTTTTCCTTCCCATGATTCCCTTTGCTTTTGTTCTTCTTCGAGCCGGAAGGCTCTTCATGCTACTAGTTTTCAACTTTAGGATTAGGAGCTTCGAATTTGGTTTTTGGGTTCTTCTACTGCTTTCCTTTACCCTTTAGATATTTGGGCCCCGAGACATAGAGGGATTGATCAAGGGAAGATCTGATGATCCCCATCTGGACAGGCTTATCATGTTCACTTGTTAGGGACTTAATGAAGACAACGAGAGAAGGCATCTTCCATCCAGGGATTGTGAGCTTCCCCGCATAGAATGTAGAGACAAATACCGAATAATCAGCTCCAATTTTGGAGAGAATGGCGAGGATGAGCTAATCATCCTCCTTCTCCACCTTACAATGCTTCAATAGTAAGGCAATGTGCTTTATCTTTGTGAAAAAATCATTCAAGGTCTCAAAATTGGAAGGTTGGAGAGACATCAACTTGTTTTCAAGCTGGTATACTCTTAAATCATCCTGTTTTCCATACAGGGTTTCCAATTTGTCCCAAATTTTCTCGCAACCCAAAAACTTTCCATCCATTACAAAGAAAAAGCTTTTCTCTTTATGAGCCATAAAAGGCTCATAAAAAATAAAAATAAAAAAGAAATAATAGAATAAAGTGAATCTCGGATCCACTTTTTCCTCTCCATCTAAAAAAATAGTTAACAACTCATACAAGGCTAAATTGTAAGTATCACTTTAGTTCATGACTCTCCAAAAAGACTTTATTACTAAAATGGATTCGCCCTTTTTAGTAAAAGTTAAAAGAACCCACTCAACCAAAGTGCCAATCAAGATTTGATCCTTAACTCCAAGCTTTCAGCTGTTATGAAGAAAGTAGATTGAGAAAATACCACCGAACCTAAAAACTTCACCAGCCCCTACCAATGCCAATGGAAAATTTTGATAGGCAAAAGTTCCAACAAATGGTCACCGTAAATATGCCAAGCGGTGAGACTGAACACGACTCTCAGCATGAGTTGGACTCTTGGGACAACTAGAAAATGCCACCCAAAGACCCACGATTCTGCAAATCGGAGAAAACCATACATGAAGAAAGACACCCAACTCTTCTAGTTACCCTGACTCGGCTGCCATACGCCCATCTTCTATTAATCAGCGAGAGTGGTAACTATGTCAATTGATGGCACTCAACTCGTATTGGCTATGGTTAAGAAAACATCCCATGATTTAGTTCACGATTACTCATTTCCGGCTGTCAACGAAGTGGCCGTTGTAGAACCGCTGATGGATTTCCAAGTGATTCGACTACCGGCAATAGGTAAAAGAAATCAAGAAAAGCTTGAGTTGGCGCTTCGAGTACCAATTGCAGTCAGTGCTAGGTCACCAAGTGTTCATTCACAACTCCACATGGAAAAGTCGTATCCACTAACAAGTCGTGAGTAAATGGTGGTAGATTCCATAAATCGCGATTTTCATCAGTGTCAAAGGTAAATTCGTGAGCCAAATTTTATGACTCGATTGCAATAACTCATACGATCTCCATCAAGTCGTGACTTCTGTCATCACCAAACTTCTGCAGCTCTATGGAAGAAAGGGAAAGAATGAAAATGGTCCTAAAACTTCAACATTTGTACATATGCATGAAGGGTCATCTTTCGCAAGCAATAAGAGTGAAAGTCAAATTGATCCTCTATCATATTAGCATAATGTTTCTCCACTGCCAAGTACTTCTTTAAAGCTCGACCAAAAGAGCCTTGCATGTCATATAAGTTAATGTGTTGATCCCCATCCTTTGTAAATAGCACAGCTGTTTTCTCGTCCGAATCCACCTACTCTGCCTGAAGCATACGCTTAACACATTCACTATTTACAAATCAATCTACAAGGTCCATAGACCAGGCTTCATCTACCAGTGTTGCAGTCGCCGTTAGATCTCCTTCACCAAGTAAAGATCGATGACAGTTGGGGTATGTGCTATGGCCTTATCAATCTTTTTCTACGCTTCAACATCAAATGGAATGCATCAAGGAGTGCGATTTCTTCCTATTTTTATATTTTGTTCAAGCTGCAGCCTTTGTTGGTGTTGTTGTCTGAGACTATTTTGAAAATCATCCAAGTTATCCCCAAGAACAGCCTGTACAAATGTTGGATCTCCCTCCAGCAACTGGTTCATAAGATGTCAATCATTTCAAATGTGCTAAGCTTGCAAAAGATTGTGGTCATCTTGTGGAGGAAAACATATGTAGTATAACTCGTACTATCTAGTGCACACAGCTCAAGTGATATCATCTGTCATTTCTAGCATAAGTCTGAAATAGAGTCCCAAAGAAACATTGTTTGGCTGTTAGTTAAAGCAGTATGTTTGTGAACTGTTTTTCCATAAGTTGTCAACCAAAATAGTAGTGATACCCCAAAGGGAAGATCTCAAGTGAAAAACATAATATCTGGCAGTTAATAGCCAACTATTGCACTCTCTGCAAGTGTTGCTTTCTCATAGCCTGTCCTTTCTCTGGAATATTGATGTCTGCATGCTTCTCATAAGATGCTTTGAGAGCATTCTTTCTCCTTTGAAGAAAAAGCCACTTCCTATGCCCCCCTGTCACAACTAGGAAATTTGCCAACTAAGCAAAGGCCCCCACAGTCACATGGTTCTGCAAATATTTTGCAATTAGAAATCACTAGGTCCTTTTCAATGGCCTTAACAACAGGAGAAGCATTAAGAGGACCCCCATCAAGTCCACGACATAGAACACCTGCAGGGTCAAAACAGAATCCATTGACATGATATCAAAATTCTCTGAAGCAGTATGTATGGGTGTCCAGGGCCATAATATCCTATGTTAAAAAATTACTCTGTGTGGAGTGATCACCAAAGCTCCTCATCTTCATTTTCAGGCTTCAAGTTGCTTGAAGGCATAGCATCTAAAACTCCAACAACTTCTGGCTCAAAACCCATGTCAATCATCTTATCTGCTTCATCCAGAACAGCATAGTTAAACTGATTCATGACAGCATATCTTCTTTTAAGACAGTCAAGCAGACGTCCAGGTGTTGCTATTACAATTTCACACCCTTGGCATAATTTGAATCCTTGCTCTTCAGTGGACTTACCTCCAACAATTGAAACAACTCTAATATCCAAATAATGAGCAAATTTAATAGCCTCCTCTTCTATTTGTTGTGCAAGTACTCTTGTAGGAGCCATGACTACTTCATATTTTCTTTCAACTTCATTTTCCTTTGTCATAGGTGGCAGCCTTGGTATGTAAGTTAACATGGGCAATACAAATGCCGCAGTCTCTCCAAATATTTTTTTGCCACAGGTACTTGCACTTGCACTTAACCAGTCATGCTACTGCTGCTTTGTGGACACCCCTGCCAAATTGAGGGGTAACATTTGGCTCCATGGGGGACATGTGCTCTTGGAGAGAGCATGCAAGAACCTCAGAACCACTGAGTATCAGCAGACCAAATAGAGTATTGGGATGGCTCAATTCTCTTCCACACACTTATTACAAACTTTGAAAAATGTATAAGCAAAACAGAACTGATAATGTAAATGCTCACGCAAGAGCTTTATTCATCCTACCTACCTAACTTAACATGAATCTAGAAACTGTTAAGTATATGCATACAAGTAATGGAGCCATTCAAGCATCTTTACTATGCCAAATTTCCTTTTTCTGAACTTGGTTAGTGAAAGAAACACGAGTATATTCATCATAAGATAACTATGCCTTGCAATCTGCTCATGAATGAAGCTAAACTGTAACATTAGATTGTTAGGAAAAAAGAATTTATACCAGGAAGAGTCAAACCATGCACAAGAAGACTCTATCCACTGGTTGATAGGGCTCATATACAACCCTTCATTGTCAAACTGCTCAAGCTGATCTGCAAAAACAACATCATTACCTTCAATATGATGAACTTGAGACAAGTCCAAATCTTCTGCGTGAAGTTGTTCAAGAACTTGGTGCAGCTCCATCTTTTCATCATGAAACTGTACATGAACTTGGGGCAGCTTCACATCTTCTATTTCAGCCATATCCTGGATCTCTTCAGTAATGTCTTCAACCAAGAGTTCTTGTACTGCTTCATCAATCAGATCTTCCATGGCTTGTTCTTCATGAATCTGTTCCTCAAGTTCGTGATGGACCCTAGGTATGAGAGCATCATATTTTTTAGCAAGCTGCTCAATCTCGTCTACTGTCCCATCGTGCCAGCAGAGAAGAAATATCTCAAAAAAATTTGGCACTAAATCTATGGATTTATCCAACAAACCACAGAACCAGGTCATTGCATTATTTACCAAAGTTATGGCAAAAACAATCATAATTTAATCCTCATGATGAACATCAACATCAGCCATCAGTTTGTAGAAAGAGGTAGTGGTTGAAACACCATCATTTCCATGAAATTCGGGAAGAATATCATGTATCTCAGGGTCGTAGCACTCACTAGGAAATCCATGGACTTTCGAGAATTCTAGTGGGTCGTAAGCCTCGTTCCACATATCCCATGGTTCTTCCATAAATCAAATAATGTGGTACTTAATTTGAAAAGACGCATTAAATCATACCTCATACCAAACATGTGGAGTCGCCAAGGTGAGCTTGAAAGCCTTCTAATGAGTGTGCTCACCTCTACACCCAATCGGATCTTCAAATCTGTAAAAGGACAAGGGTTATGTCCCTTTGTGGAGTCACCATGTGAAAGAAATAACCTGCAACATAATCTCCCACAGATGTTAATGAAGCATAGTCTTCAAAATCCCAAAACTGAACTTTGTCCCCGGCAACGACGCCAAAATTTTGTCACCCGAAACTGGCACGCGGGTGCCGAAAACCCAAACCACGGGCGCACTGGCCTAGTGACAACCTCTCGAGAGAGAGGCCAATGTCACCACACCTTCTCTCTCCTTGCTTCAAGCTGGCTCTTCTCCAGTTCTAGGGGGGTTTCCCTAAGTTTGGATCTCTAAGGTAGGTGCAGCTAAGGGCAAGGTGATCTGAAGAGGTTGCCTTAGAGAAACTCAGGTAGCAGAAAGGAAAATAAGTCGGATTGATGGGAAGGAAAGGAAGGGAGGATCAGTCCTCAAGGGAAAGGCCAGTGCCAGTATCAGAAGGGCGAATGGAGTCAGAAGGGGACTCAAAAATTCTTTGCATTTTGTAGAAGGGAGATTAGGCTGGTCCGCTCCATAATCAAAGGCTAGGAGAATGGTAGTATAACTGACTACTTTCCATTACTCCCAGACCTCCAAGAACATAACAGTGACAAGAAACTTGGCAGCTACAAATGCTTGCCCAACGTGCTAGATTGTTAGCCTTCTATGCCTGCTTAGTCTACAACTTATGAAAACACAAGATTACCACTGAAAAACCCAACATGTCCAAAAAATCAACAATGAATTTCTTTATAAACTCTGGGGAAAAAATCCTCCCAGCCCAAAAAATTTCCATCCGTTACAAAGAAAAAGATTTGCTCTTTATAAGCCATAAAAGGCTCATAAAAAATAAAAATAAAAAAGCAATAATAGAATAAAGTGAATCTCAGATCCACTTTTTCCTCTCCATCTAAAAAAATAGTTAACAACTCATACAAGGATGAATTGTAAGTATCACTTTAGTTCATGACTCTCCAAAAAGACTTTATTACTAAGGTGGATTCGCCCTTTTTAGTAAAAGTTAAAAGAACCCACTCAACCAAAGTGCCAATCAAGATTTGATCCTTAACTCCAATCTTTCAACTGTTATGAAGAAAATAGATTGAGAAAATACCACCGAACCTAAAAAATTCACCAGCCCCTGCCAATGCCAATGGAAAAGTTTGATAGGAAAACGTTCCAACAAATGGTCACCGTAAATATTCCAAGCGGTGAGATTGAACACGACTCTCAGCATGAGTTGGACTCTTGGTCCAACAGGGAAACGCCACCCAAACACCCACAATTCTGCAAATCGAAGAAAACCATACATGAAGAAAGGTGCCCAACTCTGCTAGTTACCCTGACTTGGCTGCCATACGCCCATCTTCTATTAATCAACGAGAGTGGTAACTGTGTCAATTGATGGCACTCAATTCGTATTGGCTACGGTTAAGAAAACATTCCATGATTTAGTTCACCATTACTCATTTATGGTTGTCAATGAAGTGGCCCTTGTAGAACCGCTAATGGATTTCCACGTGATTCAGCTACTGGCAATAGGTAAAAGAAATCGATCAAAGCTTGAGTTGGTGCTTTGGGTACCAATTGTAGTCGGTGTTGGATCGCCAAGTGTTCGTCCACAACTCCACATGGAAAAGCCGAATCCACTAACAAGCCATGAGTAAATGGTGGTGGATTCCATAAACTGCGATTTTCATCAGTGTCAAAGGTAAATTCGTGAGCCAAATTTTATGACTCGGCTGCAATAACTCATACGATCTCCATCAAGTCGTGACTTCTATCATCACCGAACTTCTGCAGCTCTATGGAAGAAAGGGAAAGAATGAAAATGCACGAAGGGTCATCTTTCACAAGCAATAAGAGTGAAAGTCAAATTGATCCTCTATCATATCAGCATAATGTTTCTCCACTGCCAAGTACTTCTTTAAAGCTCGACCAAAAGAGCCTTGCATGTCATATAAGTTAATGTGTTGATCCCCATCCTTTGTAAACAGCACAGCTATCTTCTCATCCAAATCCACCTGCTCTGCCTGAAGCATACGCTTAACACATTCACTATTTACAAATCGATTTGCAAGGTCCATAGACCGGGCTTCATCTACCAGTGCTGCAGTCGTCATTAGATCTCCTTCACCAAGTAAAGATCGATGATAGTTGGGGTATGTGCTATGGCCTCATCAATATTTTTATGTGCTTCAACATCAAATGGACTGCATTAAGGAGTGTGATTTCTTCCTATTTTTATCTTTTGTTCAAGCTACAGCCTTTGCTGGTGTTGCTGTCTAAAACTATTTTGAAAATCATCCAAGTTATTCCCAAGAACAACCTGTGCAAATGTTGGATCTCCCTCCAACAACTGGTTCATAAGATGTGAATCATTTCGAATGTGCTGAGCTTGCAAAAGATCGTGGTCATCTTGTGGAGGAAAACACATGTAGTATAACTCTTATTATCTGGTGCACACAGCTCAAGTGATATCATCCGTCATTTCCAGCATAAGTCTAAAACAGAGTCCCAAAGAAACATTGTTTGGCTATTAGTTAAAGCAGTATGTTTGTGAACTGTTTTTCCATAAGTTGTCAACCAAAATAGTAGTGATACCCCAAAGGGCAGATCTCAAGTGAAAAACATAATATCTGGCAGTTAATAGCCAACTATTGCACTCTCTGCAAGTGCTGCTTGCTCATAGCCTGTCCTTTATTTGGACTGTTGATGTCTGCATGCTTCTCATAAGATGCTTTGAGAGCATTCTTTCTCCTTTGAAGAAAAAGCCACTTCCTGTGCCCCCCTTGTCACAACTAGGAAATTTGCCAACTAAGCAAAGGCCCCCACAGTCACATGGTTCTGCAATTATTTTGCACTTAGAAATCACTGGGTCCTTTGCAATGGCCTTAACAATAGGAGAAGCATTAAGAGGAGCCCCATCAAGTCCACGACATAGAACACCTGTAGGGTCAAAATAGAATCCATTGATATGATATCAAAATTCTCTGAAGCAGTATGTATGGGTGTTCAGGACCATAATATCCTCTGTTAACAAATTACTCTATGTGAAGTGATCACCACAGCTCCTAAGACAGGGTCAAGAGTGCTCTATGTCGAAGAGTCTTAATTAATCAACTTAATAAAACCTTCAACACACACGCCCCTTTTAATTAATTGACTCCCTCTCCTCCTTGCCGGAGTATGCTCTGACCGATCCCAGATCGAAATACCCAAAAACGGCACTAGATATTTAAACCCTACAAGAGTAATGTAATAATACTTAAACACCCATAACCAATGCACCGGAGTTGTAGGGATTTTTCCAAAGTACTTCCTAGTAGAGGCGCTAGAACCTACCGATGTCTTAGATTCTCGGCTAGCTAGTCAATCTTGGTGATACCAGCCTGGGATACTGGGTGGGCCCGACATGTCTTCAACAGAGGTAACTTAGAAGAGTCTCCCGGCTTTGACAAACTTTTGTTGACACTCTAAGCAAGACCACTATCAAAAACTTTTAAAATCTACCAAGAGCACTTGCAAAACCTAATACTCACTAGCTTGATTCCTAGACTTTATTTCACGCATTTATTTGACTCCATAAGGCACTGGTCCTTTGTTATATTTGATTAATTTTCTATTTTGATCAACTGTCTA
This sequence comes from Pseudotsuga menziesii, assembly GCA_001517045.1. Lineage (NCBI taxonomy): Eukaryota > Viridiplantae > Streptophyta > Pinopsida > Pinales > Pinaceae > Pseudotsuga > Pseudotsuga menziesii. Next base: position 234,153 of record LPNX010210530.1, read on the forward strand.
TGGGCCATTTTAATTGATTATATTTGAATGCTTAAGTTATAAGTTTGGAATCTTTGCTTATCTGTGTGATCTCTTGTTAGCAACGTGGATTTCTTTGATTAATCATCATCCCTCTAATATTAATCATTTTGAATCACAGTAACTCCTAAACAACACCCATCCGCATCCAAAAACATCTAAAAATTAACTTAAAACATTGAGCCATAGAAACTCTTTGTTAGGGACTACCCCCCTTGGCTTCGTTAGGAGTTAGCCTAAACGGAGGAGCTAGGAGCAGGTGACAACACCTAGCTCTGTGCTTGCCCCCAAGGTCACACCTCTCCCACTGTCTCAAGTGAGGAGACAGCTTTTGGAAGATTTATGCTGCTAGTGTGCAATCGACAGACAACAATGCCGATTAGGTCAATAAAACTTAGGATAGTACTTTGACAAGGCCAAGTTGACCAAATTAAGTGTGCATGGTGGGTAAATGTCTCCAACATAATATACACGATCATGAAGAATATAATATATGTTGAAATTCAAATATGCAAGTACACAATATTTGGACAACAAGAACAATTTACATATCACCAAATATTTTATGGTTGAAAATATGGTCAAACATTTTATGGTTAAAAAATCAAGAATTAGTAAGATTCACCAAGGCTTCTACACTTTAAGAAATTATGATCCTTAAAATTTTCCATGCTTAGGCTTAAACAAGTGGTTTTAGTAGAATAGTCATATTTGATGATTGCAATGTCCAAATTGAATAACACAAGTGTGATTGGATGAACAATTAAGTCACTGTGCCATCAAAATGCAGTGGAGAGGGACCAATAGAGGCAATCGCATGCCAAGAGACCAACGGAGTCGACGGATCGTCGATCTGACCTCCGATTGTCAAGTTATGTCAAGTTGAAAGTCGCATGAAAATGTCGTTCAAGGACACTTGGTCACTCTCGGTCCGAGAGCGAAGAACCAAAAGGAGCAACAAGATTGCATGCCTTTGGATTCGACAGGTGTGTATAGCCAATGTTGATATGGGAACACTACCAAGACTGGCATGACAGAGGGTTTTACAGATTTGACCCACCAATGCGAGAGTTGCATTGAAGGAAACTGAGCAAAACCCTAGTTTATGAAATTTATGCACAATGAAGTCATTGGGCCATACAAACACAATGGAGAGGGCCCACTAGAGGTAATGGAATGCCAGGAGACCAACGGAGTCGACGGTTCTTCGATTTGACCTCCAGTTTTTTAGTTATATCAAGTTGAAAGTCACATGAAAATGTCATTTCAAGGACACTTGGTCACTCTCATTCTGGGAGTGAAAAAACAAACGGAGCAGCAAGATTTCATGTCGTTAGCTCCAAAAGGTGTGTATGGATAATTCTAATATGGGAAAACTACCAATACTAGCACGATAGAGGTTTTTACAGAGTTGATCCACCAATGCGAGGATTGCATTGAAGGAAACTGAGCAAAACCCTAGTTTATGAAATCGATGCACAATGAAGTCATTGGGGCATGAAAACAAGGTAGAGAGGGCCCAATAGAGGTAATGACATGCCAGGAGACTAAAGAAGTTGACGGCTTGTCGATCTGACCTCCGATTGTCGAGTTATGTCGAGTTGAAAGTCACATGAAAATGTCGTTTAGGGACACTTGGTCACTCTCGGGCCGGGAGTGAAAAAACAAATGGAGCAGCACGATTGCATGTCATTGGATTTGATAGGTGTGTATGACCAATTCCAATATGGGAACACTACCAAGACTGGAACGATGGAGGGTTTTACAAATTTGACTCACCAATGAGAGAGTTACATTGAAGGAAACTAAGTAAAACCCTAGTTTACAAAATCAATGCACAATGAAGTCACTGGGACATGAAAACATAGTGGAGAGGACCCACTAGAGGTAATGGCATGCCAGGATACCAATAGATTCAACAGCTCATCGATCCGACCTCCAGTTTTCAAGTTATGTTGAGTTGAAAGTCGCATGAAAATGTCATTCAGGGACACTTGGTCACTCTCGATCTGGGAGTGAAAAACCAAATGGGGCAGCAATATTACATTTCATTGGCTCTGATGGGTGTGTATTGCTAATGCCGATATGGGAACACTTCCAATACTGGCATGCTGTAGGTTTTTATAGAGTTGGCCAACCAATGCGACAGTTGCATTAAAGGAAAATGAGCAAAACCCTAGTTTACAAAACCGATGTACAATGAAGTCACTGGGCTATGAAAATGCTATTGAGAGGCCCACTAGACGTAATGGCATGCCAGGAGACCAACAGAGTTGACGGCTCGTCGATCCGACCTCTAGTAGCTGAGTTATGTCGAGTTGAAAGTCACATGAAAATGTCGTTCAGGGACACTTGGATGGGCCAGGTGTCCCTGAATAACTTTTGTAGCCATACTGCAACTCGCCATAAAATGATAACCGAGGATCCAATGGAAAAACTGCCAGATCTATTGGGATCATGGCATGGGATTATGGCCAGGATGGCCTCCCACCTAACTCCGCACGGCCCGGGCATGCCTCCAGGCCAGATTTTGAAAACTAGGGTTTCACCGTAGAGGAGTACATACAACCCTGGAAATGGTACACCGACCATGCAAAACCATATGTCGAGCGGTCGAGGGTGGCGTACCCATGGAGGCCATTCCCAAACATACCTACAGGAGTCGATGAATTTGGAAATCGCTGCCTAGTTTGCTATGGGGACCCTGACCTTGAATTGGCTTAGGAATCCCTGAACAGCTTTTGTAGGCATATTGCTACTCACCATAGAACGTTGATCGGGGATCCGATAGATGGACCGTTGGTTCTGTTTGGATCGTAGCATAGTATTATGTCCAGGGTGGACTCCCACCCGACTCTGCATGGCCTGGGTATGCCTCCAGGCAAGAATTTGAAAACTAGGGTTTCTCCCAAGTGGAGTGTAAGTGCAATTACCCAATCTCATTTAATATAGCCATTTGGATCCTCTCTGTTGTTAATTTCCTCCATCAATCTCTCATTCTCTAAATGAGGAAAGAAGTAATGTACCTTGGTTGAGTTATTTTTGACATTGTTTATAGATGGATGTTCATACCAACAATCAAGTTTGTGAAGTGATAGACCACAGAACCTGGTCTGTAATCCAGGAATACATGCCCACTTGTTCTTCTTGATTTCCCATCTAGTGTAAGATATTCACCCTCAACCACCATCATGCCAATAGGAAATTCATTTCCTTCGTCATCAATCAATGATCCATGTAGGATTTGCTTACCTCGAATGCATCATGCCAACTAATAATTCATGCCCCATTCATTTCCTTTCAGGGCAACAACTGCATATATGTGTCCTAGTTGTAAAAGATCTGAGATATGTTCATAGTCTGTCAAAATTGCATATTGACCCTCCTCTAAGTGGGTTGTTCGATCGACTACATGTGGGTCTATTTCAAGTGACACATGATCCCACTCAACAACCCAATCCATGCATCTTCCTTCATCCCATTCACCACTACTACAAGGGCTGCAAAAGAAAGCAAGTTTCTGCGTCCATATTTCAAATAGGGGGTTCTTTGACCTTCAAACTGAATGAAATCCACATGTTTCTTGTATTGTGCCACAACTATAGGAACGGGATCGATTTATGTCAACCACATGCCAAAAATTCCTCACCATCCTTCCTACTCATGTTGATGTATGTTGCACTTTAGTTCAACCTAACATTGTTGGAGAGCACCATTGAACTATGGATTCTGCATCTTTGACATGGGGGTTTCTATTAAACCTCATCCCCTCCCTTCATAGTGCGGTATTGATGCATTCACTGGCCCCGTCATGCTCACCTTTGTCGTTCCCCGTCATGCTCACCTTTGTCGTTCCCGGTCTCAAAGTAGTTCCATATATGCGGCACATTATAAGTCTTATGTAACATACTCATCCATTGGAAGACTTGGGCATTTTTGAAATGGCCCGCACAACCATCATACCATATCCAATGCTAATCCATATTTATATCTCCCTCCTTTAGCTGATCATAGAAAATTCAAAAAAAAAATTGCACATCATTTAGATCATGGCATCTGTCATCACTTATGTAAAAGTTTGTCTCCTTCTGTATTATCCTATTGTTAATGCTGCTCTCAAGGCTATGCCTATACGTAATATATACCATGATGTTGACTTGGTTGGAATGGTAGTATTGACTCTGAATTTCATTTTTTGGCTGAAGGGTGTAGTTTTTTGCAAAATCCACAATTGACAATATGGTCCCAATGGGAAATATGTCCCTGCATTTTCTATACTGCTCATCCTTCCATCGCACTACATGAACATGTTGAACATACTGCTCGGTTTTCTTGTAGAAATCCATCAAAAAATCACATACTCATACCTATTGCCATGAAAACAAGGGTCGTTTTAGAATGTGACCTTTAAAGAATGTATATGTAGAAACTGAACATGTAAGAGGAAAAACATGCAATAATCATTTGCACCCTATGACTTCACTAATGCAATATTTTTACTTTCCTTCACACTATCTGATTGATAGGTTATGTACCTGAAGCTATGCATATCCACACACATATTTCCAAATTGATGCTCATTCCTTCCATGAATGCAACGGTTCAAAAGAGCAAACCCAAGACACCTGGAACAATTCCCATATAGACATGATTTTCCATAGTATTTTTTTCCTTCATGCCTTGGACACATGATGCTGATGATAAAATATCTCGATGCATTCTGTGGTATTATGGATTCATTACAGCCCTGCTCAAGGTTAGTATGCAAATCACAAAATATATGTTTATACATGTCATAAAAATATTCATATTCTACATGGTATCTACAACATCATGTGTTTCGATCAATGCATATACGAGTGTACCATGGTTTGCATTTCTCAAAGGAACTTTGGCCCAAGTTCAATTGTGTGTGCTCATTCCTAAATCTCTCATAGAGTTCAATCTGTGTTGTGTCAAGAAATTGTTTGACGTTGGGTTCTGGTATGATCATGCCGGAACTTTTGTACTAAGTCCTTAACAACACGAATTAGCTTCATATATCGACGAGGCAACCTACAGACAAAAGACTAACAATATTTTCCACCTGGAGTCTGAAGATTTTGTCTTATAACAGAGTACTTCTAAATAGTTTTTCTATTTAATTTAAGTATGTGAGAAGTGTATGAAAGGAGGCGACGTTGTCGTGTCGACTTTCTTACAACTGATTCTAATAACACACGACAAGCGACCCAAAGATCTTTAGTATGAGAGTTCTTCCCAATCGCATTAAAAACATATTGGAGATTTATAACAATATGGTCATTAGCCTATGAACCTCTAACCATCTTTATGCCTAGAATTCTCCTAACAACAACTAAACAATTTGACTTTAACAAACATAGTAATAATTGACATTTACCTGCATTGCCTTTGGATTCAAAATATTCCTTCATTAATTTGCTACATTGCCAATCGATATTGTGTTTAAGAAACATACCTTCAAGGCCTGACAAACAACTTTCATCCACATGGATACGTCTAGGAGTCCTTTTTCTTGCAGTAGACAGTCGAGGTAGGGAAGGTGGACATGATACTTAGCATCTCTCAATATACCTATGTCTTCAAGAGCTTCAACATGGCTCATTGATGGATTGTTGGTTGGAGACTATGTTGATGTTGGAACTTGAGTTGGGTCCATTGGACCCAACCGCTTCACCCGTGGTTCTGAAGTAGAGGTTGTTATGTCATCAACAATGTTAGGATCGGTCGCAGTATCAGTGGAAATGTCTGGACCATGTCTCACTCTCTCCATTGTTAACTTGACCTTTTCTCTTACCTCATTTTGCTTTTCAATGGGCATATTCCTTCTAGTTGTTCTTGCTCTATTACGTGATTTTACCATCTCCAAACATTACTTTATCAAAACTATGAGGTCTACCCCTGCATAAGAAGCAACAAACAAGGTATTAGTTCCATTATACAAGAAACATGACACGTTCCAACATAATTAACTATATTACAGATATGTTAGTATGGTAATTATTGGCATTGATACATAAACATTGATTAAAGGTTTCTCTTTATGTTCGAACTAAAGTTTCATTTCTATACTATATTTGAGTCAAGTAAAGAGAGTCAAGTTTGCAGGTATTATAGATATAGGATTATGACTTCCTTTGTGTTCAAAACGTATTGGAAGTCAAAAGAAGATGAGTGAAATATTCTTCATTTCCAACACCTTCGAAAGAGATGACATTACACGTAATATGCCACATTAGTTGTGAGGGAAGACACAAGTTGGTGTTTGGATGTCTTAGGAATAAATTGAATAAATTACACTCATTAAGTTAAAAGTTAACTATTAAGAGAACAAATTGACTAATTACAAATTGAAGAGTCTCAATAGAGAACCTCAGCTATGCCATCCTTGTGGGAAATCAAAATATATTCATGTGCAAATGATTATTGGTCTAAATTGAATACTTCATCTTGTATAGAGAATATGGACAACTTGGTGAACTATTCAATATGGACCCTCTCCCATGATTACTTCAAAGGTTTTTTTTAAATTGAAGAGTCTCAAGAGATAACTTCATCTATGCCATCATTGTGTGAAATCAAATTATATCCATGTGCAAATTTAAATTAGTTAACATTGCATACTTCATCTTGTATGGAGAATATGAGACTTGTTTTGATGTGAAGTTGGGAATTATTCTTGTGAAATTAAATGTTGTCTATGAGAGAGATATTGTTGTAGGAATCTAATAAAACATAAATCAATGAAATGATCTAAAAGCTTGTGAATGAAAACAATTATTTACAATCCACGATACCTATTCAAAATGATCTCTTCTTGCAATGAAAACTTGTGTTTGAATGTATCCAATAACTTCCAAGACCGCTGATTATGTTTGTTAGATTCCAATAGTGATATTCTATCCAATATATCAAAGAGTGGTGATTGAGTGTGAGCCAAATTGTAGAGTTCAGGAGCACAAAACATGCGAACAGTTGTAGAAAACCCATGAAAATTGGTAGCAATCCCGGGAATCCAAATCTCTTTTTTTTAACTAGTAACAAGTGTACGCACGTATATTTGTGCACGCACA
>LPNX010210530.1:246264-279665 GCA_001517045.1 Pseudotsuga menziesii
TTGCGAAATTCTAAAGCATGTTGGCTCAGGAAAGTATTATGATACCACTTGTGATGTTCTTTAACCTTGAAACTTAAAACAATACACGATATAGAGATATTTAAGATGCAATAAACTAGAATTTATAGAGCAGAACATGAAATATTAGACAGTAAAAAAGATAAATGATATGGTCCAAATAAGCCCTATATTAGAAGAATTAGTTTTGGAAGCAATGTTCACATGCCTCTTAGGGTTAGGCAACCTTTGACTTGAGTAGATATTCAATATAATAATTCTTGAAAAATATCCATAACCTTGTGGCTCTTTAAATAGGATTTCAATATCCCAAAACCCAAACTACTTTAATTGATCAATATTTAATGACTACCAACTAATTAGTGGACCTTAAAAAAAATTCTACTACTAACTATTTGGCCTTAATGAAAGGTTATGATCATATACATAATATAACTCTATTAAAGTAAGGGAATTAGAATAAGACCCTAATAGTTACATTGAGAAAACATTAATATCAACAACCCAACATGTTCCTTAAACAAGTTATACATAGTCTAATCATCTGCATATACAACCATAGGGGATTCACCTTGTTGAGCAATATCTTATCACGTTCATTCATAAAGAGGGGGTTTTAATTGTGAAAAATAAGGTCAATATATAGTAGGTATTGGGTGGCGAGGAATATGGTATGAGAGGGTTTATAGGTATTCGGGGTATAAAAAAAGGGTTTCTAGTAAAAATAAGGAATATATTGTAAAAATATGGGTTTTTTAATTGGAAATATGTATCAAGAGGGAGGCTCAACAAAAGGATTTTTATAAGTAATTATCAATATCTAGTGAAATTAGGTGTATTCTTTAATATCTCATGAACGAAGGCGTTATGACATGATTTCACTGAGTGAAGACCCGACATATACAACCAAGAACTTATGAATATTTTTGCTAAAGATTGTATTCACAACCCTAGAAAAAATTGTTGATGCATTTTTTATCCTGAAAGACATGATATATAAACAAAAAGTTCCCACTTTATTGTAAAGATAACCCTCTTCTTCTTTTCTTCTACAATATTGTATTGTATTGATAACACCTTAAGAGACCACTTGTAGATGAATGTGTCCTTTCCCACATCGTGTCAAGCACCTCATCACTAAACACGGAAACGGTAGGAAATGAATTGTGAATGAAGGTACAATTTAAACTCATGAAATCCACACAAACTTGGATATCATGAGGATCCTTCTGCCTCTATATGACAATAGGGTCGATTTAGTCAAAATCCTCCACTAGAAGGATCACTCGTCGAGAAAACATTATGTCAGTCTATCTCCATTTTAACTTTCTCTTTAGGTCTACGATTAAGATGATAAGGACGACGTTGAAGAAGTTGAGCCTACCATGAGTATTAATGTTACAAAGAAAAATATTAATTTCGGATATTCTTCTAAATATTAAAATATAAAATAAATATTAAAAACTAATGTACGATAATAGAAACATTTATGAATACAAATAATTAATTATAAATCAAACAATAATTAGGAAAGAAATTTGTTTTTAACATAATAAAAAAGATAACAACAATTAAATATACCATATACTCTAATTTGGATGACAATAAACCTCCATTAAAATCTCCTTGTTATTCACTATGAACTCGGGAAATGGTCGGCGACTAATATTTTGTTGTAAGCACATTGGATGTAGTCCAAATGTCTAGTTTAAAGTCGTCTCCTCCTATCTGCTCAGATATCTAGATACAAAAAAAACTCTCAATCATGGGAGCGATATAAGGCAGGTTGGTGGTAAAAAACATTAATGGGAGAATTTTTATGATTGGTTAAGTTTTATTATTTTTTTTATACAAATCAATGTAATAACAATATGAATTGGGTAAAAATATGTTGTGATTCAAATTGTTGTTTTTCCTCGCTACTCTATGTAGAAATTTCAAATCAAATCTTAATTATATTGAGAATAGCCAAATACTTTAAACTCTAGAGTTCAATAGAGTTCCATATATGGAGAAGAGGTTGTAAAATAACATTTATATTACTAAAAAAAATTAATATGATAGAATAGTAAATTGGATACATTTATATGTTTGATAGATCATGGTTTAAATGGAGAAGAGATTGTAACATAATAACATTGATATTACCAAAAAGTAATACGATACCATAATAATAATAAACATCCAAAGAGACAAAGTATTGAAACTCATTAATGAAAAATGAGAGATTACAAGAGAGCCTCTGTCAGACAACTCACTTCATTAGTATCCGAGTCATGCACTATATACTTCATGAAAGAAGTTATATGAGTAAATCGTTATGGGTTATGCCCATTATGAGAAACTTCTGTTCGTAAACACCAGTAATGAGAAACCTCCCATAAACACTTTATTTAGTTGTCATTTAACAAATTAGTATTGTTTAATAAATTGGATACCTCTGTATACTTAGTGTTGGTAGATTATAGTTTAAGAGAGATTGATAAATTATTGTTTAAGAGAGATTTATATGCTTCATAGATCATAGTTTATGAGAGATTTATCATCATTTAAACAATAATTTATCAATGAAAACTGATCAGCAAACACCATTGCATTGCTAGTTACAATCGGAGTTGTCTACCTAGGAGACTTTTTTACTTTTCAGGCTGATTTTATGTCGGAATCCAGTGAATTTAATCTACAAAATCTGTAATTCCTGTTGTTTGTTGAACGATTTTAAGCTCTGAAATGAAATCAAGTGACAGGAAAACACCCCACCACTTATTTTCTGTAAAATCTAGCAATGTTTTTAAAAGTTTTAAAAATTCCTTGAAAATTCATTACAGAAAACTAATCAGAAAACTAATAAAAACTAGCCTGAAATAAAGGTCAACAAGTCCTATCTCTAGACAACTCGGTTACAATCACCCCAAAATGGTAGATTTGGAGATGAAATTCTAGCAAGAAAAGGGGTCGGTGGGAGAGAGGCTGTTTGAAAAAGCTGAACTGATATGATAGGTGTCTATGTACAGAGGTCAATCTTGAAATTATCGCCATATTGCTGCTAAATTATTGTTTGTGCCGTCTTTACTCAAGCCAACCCATAAATAGGTCACCGCTATAAGTGGTAGGACTGACTGAATGAATGAATGTCTGCTGTAATTATTTGTATTTTTTTCGTTTTGGGAACATGCTTCGTTGTGTCTACAGGTTACAGGTTAGATGATCATAATTTCGATTATTGAATTGGAAGGTGGCAAATGACAGTGTCAGCTTTATAATAAGGATTCGAGAAAGCATCAGTTTGGTCAATTCCGTGCCTCTTATTTTTCTTGGACGCAACGAGTACAGCGAGACTAGAGATTCAAGAAAATGCAGTCACCTTACGTTTGTTTGTTTATTTGTTTTTTATGTGCATAGGACAAGCCAAGAAACCTCCAAGCCATACCAGAAATGACCAGCAGATTTCCTTAGATAGATCGTGGCGCTGGTGATGTACAGACTATAAAAGCGTCCTGTCATCGATGTGAATAGACAAAACCATTATGGCCTCACCTGGCTGCATAATAGACTTTTCCAGGTTGTCGTTTCTTCCAACGCCATCTATTAAGGTAACTCTTGTAATATATATGAAAATATAATGATTTGTGTTTTTCTCCATTATTCCTGCACAGGATGATGAATTATTTGGCAAAAAATATTTTACATGCAGCAGAGTAATAAATGCTGTGGCAGCTACACCCTGAACCGTTAAATCTCAATCTGTTTGAGATCCAACAGCACTGCAGCCGCCACAGCATTTATTACTATGCTGCATGTTGAATATTGTTGGCCAAATTATTATCATCCCATGTGTGTGCTTGTACTGTTTAGCTTTATCATTGATTCCTTTGACAGCTTGCTTGTAATGTATAACTGGTCTGTTTTTAGTCTCGTCATCTCATCTAAAACCTGCGAGAATGTCATTTCAAAGCTTGTTGTTATGATCAGTTTTATAATTTAGTTTGAATAGGTATAGTTTATTGGCTTGGCTTGATATGAAGTCACTTGTTGTAAAGGAGGTCACAAGATCAATTGAGACTAGACTAGTACTTCAGTGATTTGATAGTCAAGGTTCAAGAACTTTAAGATTTGATGTTGTGACCTCCTTTATCAACAAAAATAAATCAATTTTATAATTATTTATTTTATAATTTAAATACTAAAAAAATTGTGTAAAATATCTAAGTAAGAGTATTTTAAATTGAAAGAATTAAAAAACATCTTTATAAATAATTAGAATGTAAATCTTTTTTATATGGAGATAGAGGATAGCACTTTTTCTTCCTAAAGACTAAATATAAAACCATGTATAAAAATGGTTAGTATTTTAAATAGAGACAATAAAAAAAATGTCTCTTTATGTGTAATTAGAATGCAAATCTTTTTGTCTACGGAGAGAGGACACTTTTCTCTTCGTAAAAAGTATATATAAAATATATAAAACAACGTGTAAAAATAGTTTCTTTCTACTGAGTTAAATTAACATAAATTGTATTTTCGTGTGAGACGTGCGCTCTTCTTAAATTAACATAAATATTGTTTTTTAATAAGCAACGTGCTTTTCCACTGAGTTAGATGTTAAAGAATTAGTTAATAAAGACAATTTCAATGGATTTTCTATTATCTCCATTCTAAATTGAGAAATATGTTACAAAGAAATATTTTGATAAAGTAAACTTAAGAACCTAAACCATTCTAAGGCATGAAATCAAGATATTAAGTATGTAGTAGCTTCTTAACAACTACAATCTAATTTATTTATAAAAATCTGGCATGTAGTAGCTTCTTAACAATTAACAATCACAATCTAATTTATATATAAAAATTAAACACAGTTTAGTATCAACATTACTATGGTGTTTGTTCATATTGTTCAAGTTTTTTTTTTCCAGGGGAGAATATCTGTTCTTTGCTATTTCATTGAAATCAAAGGAAACAATAAGTACATCTTCACCTAGTGCTGAGCTCATAGTCTAAGTATGTCAGAGTCAAATATATCGACAGCAGAGGTGCCAGCTAAGTTCAGAAGGAGGGCATCAATACATGATCCTCATATATAAAATCAATCAGTAATCCATAAAGTTCTAGATGGGTGCAGGCTGGGAGACTCCATCCAATCACTGCTCTTCATAAGTATAGAGAGTACATACAAGTGCTATGATAGCTGCACCAAAGAAGCTATAGGCCCAGCATAACTGAAAATAAAGAATTGCTCATCCATAGCACATCCAAAGGATGTCAAAAATATCTTAAGCACGTATGGGCAGTGCTAAGGGCTAAAATAGATAAAAAGAGCCCTGACGTATACATTCACTGTTGGTGAATTCCAAGAAAAGACGCTGGCTAGAATCCAATGTTAAAGCTTCTTTGGATAAGCTGTCAGCAGAAATATTGTGCTCTCTATATATATGAATTGCCGAGAGGTGGATGAAGTGGGTCTCCAGCTCTCTAATGTGTTGACACCATCCGTCAAGATTGAGTAATGAAAGTGTTGCTTGATGATTGAACCAATTGATTACGACAGCTGAATCACCATGTATATTTAGATGGGGAGACCCATACTTTTAGCACAGAATAAAAGTGTCCATAAGGCCAACAATTCAGATATGGTGTTTGTGCTATGGCCAGCTCCCAGTTTGAAGCTAAAATGGTGATCATTACTGAGCAGTAGCTGGACACCAACACCACCCTTGTACTTTGCAGAGGCACCGTTAAAGAAGCCAGCAGGGAAGGTCAATGAAGGTGCAGGACCAATATTCCTCCTGGACAGTTTATGTTGAGTACTGACAGGATAGAGGAGGAGATGGTTCAAGATGGATAGTGCAGTTGCAGTAACATCAGGCTTCTTATCTTCAAAAATGCAATGGTTCCTAGCCAGCCAGATGTGCCAGATAAGAAAAAATGGAAGATACATAAAAGTTTTCCTTCTGCTGATCCAGTTTGATACATTGAGAGTAAAGGAGGAATCCTTCCAGAAATGAGGAATGTTAAGCTTAACTTTGATGAAGCCAATGATCTTCTTCATGAAGCTGCAATATTGGAAAAGATGCTCCACCGATTATGAGGCAAATCTACAAAGACAGCACCAATAAGGACCAGTCCATCCTTTTATGATCAGATTATCATAAGTATTGATTTTATTATGAAGACTGAGCCAGCTGAAGCATATGATCTTGAGTGGAATATGGAGTTACCAGAGCATGCTCAAATAACCATCTGATCTATCAGAGACATTGGTATTTGCGATGAAATCATACATCAGATTGGCTTTGACCGAACCTGAAGACTTGTTATACAACCATACCAAGGTATCAGGATTATTGCTAATGCGAATTCCACCATGCATCAGTCCTTTAATATAATTAGACCAAGCTTCCTTCCAATGTCCAGCAAGTTCAAGATCATCTGCGGAGATCAAGTAATCTGAAGAGGTAGAGGCCACTCCTCTATTGAGAGCATCAGAAAGTGAAACAATGCCATAATCCTCCAAATATAAACGAAGACCTTCAGGAAGAGTATAATCAGATGTTACACCTGCTATGGGGTCGAGGCCAGTTTTTATATGCTTTCCATTACCTATTTTCCAACCAAGGCACCTAGTAATCCAGGACAAGGCCCAGATGAACCCATTCCACATATGGGAGGTACCCTGCACTTTGAATGATTATTGTCTGAGCCACACATCCACAGGAAGATTCTTGAGATATTTACTTTTAATAGTATGTGACCACAACCCAATACCATTCAGAACAAGCCAAAGACTTTTGGTTCTTAATGCCAAGCTGAACCACTCAAGATTTTTGATGTTCCAACCCCCGAGAGCGTAGGGTCTGGAAATAGTAGACCAATCAACAAGATGATATCTCTGTTTTCCTTGTGAGCAGCCCCATAAAAATTTAAAGATATATCTCCTAATATGATTCAGTATAGAACTAGGCATACGACCAAGAGTGAGCCAGTAAACAATGAGACTAGTCAAGACAGACTTGACCAGTACCAATCTACCCCCCAGAGATAGGAGCTTATATGTCCAGTTGTTCAATATTTTTTCAAACTTCAATAAAAACCATCTCCAATCCTTGATACCATACCCGAGGGGCTTGAGGTGATATCCTAGATATTTAAAACCAGCTGATATGGGCTCCATCTTATAGGGCATAATGTTGGAGATTTGTTGCCTGATGGCCTCATCAATGTTATTGTAGAGAAAGGAGGACTTATCGATATTGATCTCCATGCCAGTGGCACTACAGAAGGTGTCAAGAATGATCTTATAATGTTGCCACTCTGATAGGGTACCAGCACCAAAAAGTACAGCATCATCTACAAAAATTAAATGTGTAAGGTAGAGGCTCGGGCCAAGTTTGATGCTAGATATATCCCATGCCCTTTGAGCCTGAGAGATCAAGAGACTTAATCCTTCGATGACCAATATAAAAAGAAGTGGAGATAGGGGGCATCCCTGCCTGATGCCCCTAGACACAGGAAAAAAAACTGAGAGAGTACCATTAATCAAAACAACAAAGTTTGTTGATTCTGCACAACCCATGATCCAGCTTACAAAGTTGCCAGGAATACCAATCTGAAGAAGGACTAATCTCAAGAAAGACCAGTTAACTCTATCAAAAGCCTTAACCAAGTCCAGTTTTAGAACCAGAACTTGTTGGTTTTCAGTCTTGATTGAATGAAGGGCTCCTTGGAGAATACCAACATGTTTAATGATATGTCTATCATGAAGGAAGCCAAACTGATACCTGGAAATGGTCTAATTAAGAACAACCTTGAGTCTAATTGCAGCAAGATTGGAAATGGTCTTGTAAATCAGATTACAAAGGGAAATGGGCCTGAAGTCCCCCATGAAGGAGGGTTTATCACACTTGGGAACAAGTGTAATAAAGGTGGCATTGAGGGCCCCAATGACTCGACCTTCTAATCTGGAATGTTCAATGACATTTAATATTTCCAACCCAACAAGATCAAAAAAATGAAGATAGAATTCCACCGACCAGCCATCAGGGCTGGGGCTCTTATCTTTTTTAACCCTTTAAGCACATCCTCAACTTCCTGGAGAGTGAAAGCTGTCATAAAGAGTTCCCTATCCTCTTCCTATACAAAGGTGGGGAAGAGTCTTATGACATTAAGTTGAGCCTCAATATTTGTCTTGCCATCATCAGAGAACAGCTCAGCAAAGTGTTGCGCCCCTAAAGTGTGTAACTTGGAGTCATCCTCAATGGTTTCCCCAAACTGATTGTTGAGTTCCCAAATGGGTTTCGAGTTCCTCCTGTCAGAGGCAAAGGAGTGAAAAAACTTAGTGTTGGTATCACCTTCCTGAATCCAGTCCACCCTACTCTTAAGTTTCCAAGTAAGAATTTGATGGGCAAGTAGGGATTCCTTCCTGCTTTTCAATACAACAAGGGACTAAGTATCAACATCAGAGAGAATACTAGAAGGGTGTGAAGAGAGGAGAGCAACAATGGCTATATCGATCGCAGCTAGCTCCTTGTTCCTCAGCTTGTTTTTCTTTTTTTCCCAAGTCTTTACCTCATATTTTTCAGCCTCTGCAATTTATAGTTGAAGTTAAACATGGGTCCAGTAGAAGGAGAAGGTTCCTTCCAAGAAGATGCAACGAGAGCATCAAATTCATCCTCAAGGAGCCACGCTCGGTTGAATTTAAAGGGATAAAGATGACAATGCAAGCTGAAATTCCATTCAAGGCAAACCGGGAAGTGGTCAAAGATTTCAGAAGGCTGAATCCAAGATTTATAGCATCCCAGAGTAGGGACCAAGGTGGAAGAGGCCAGAAATCTGTCAAGATGTTTACTAACACCATCAGAGCCAACTCTGTCATTTCTCCAAGTTGACCCCATCTTGGTGTGGGGCAGATCAACCATGTTCATGGAGTCAAGAAGTTGAGTTAAGTACAGAGACAGATGATCCCTATGAGCTCGTTCACCCTAGATCTCAAGTGCAGAGGTGGTGACGTTTACTAACACCATCAGAGCCAACTCTGCCATTTCTCCAAGTTGACCCCATCTTGGTGTGGGGCAGATCAACCATGTTCATGGAGTCAAGAAGTTGAGTGAAGTACAGAGACAGATGATCCCTACGAGCTCGTTCACCCTAGATCTCAAGTGCAGAGGTGGTGAAGTTTATATCTCCAGCCAAGATGAGATTAGGAAAATAGAAGATGCCTCCAGCTACTACCAAATCCCAAAATGTAGTTCTATTGGCATATGGACCATAACAATTGACTAGGGAGAAGACTGAGTCAAGGGCTTTGAACCTTGCATGGAGGAGAATGCTAGCAAAGGACAGATAAGCTTTACATCTGACCAAGCGAGGGTTCCAGGCAGATAGAGTACCCATCGAAAGACCAAGTGCATCAATGGCACAGAATTCCCAGCCAAGCTTCATCAAGGCAAAAAATCTAAGGGCAGTGAGATGGTCACACATAGTCTCCTGGAGCAAAATGATATCAGGGTTAAGAGAAGTAAACAGTTCTTTGAGGGATTTCTACTTTGTAGGCCCCCCAAACCCACGGATATTCATGGAGACAATCTTCATGGTATAACCTAAGGAGCAGGTGACAAAGCTCTAAGTGCCTATGATGAGGAGTTGGATCTAGCAGCAGCTTTGATGTGTGTCGATAATGGAGTATACTGACCAAAGGAAGGCTGGATATTTTTTCCCCCTTTCTTAGCCTTTCTGATGGTAACGTTCTCAAATCTGATAGAGTTCAGTGGAAGTATCGATGGTGAGATGGGTGGCTTGTCAGTGAATATATTCAGGGATTTGAGGAGGGTGGGGTCATCAAAGGAGGGAGTGGTTAAGGGGCTATGAGGAGAAGCCAAAGAGGGAGAAGAGTGAGGTTGTAGGGGGGGAATGATCCAGATTGAAAGGGGGAGGAGATGATAAGACATCCTGTTCTTGGGCAATAACATTCTGATCAGTGCGTGAAGCTGAAAGGACTAAAGATTCGACATCCTTAATATACAAGAGTTCTCCTCACCCACAGAGGTAGGGGAAGAGGAGTTATATGACCCAGCCATGGGTGGTGGATCGGGTGCAACAGAGAGAGGATTATCCGGTGGCAGAGGATCCTGAGATAAATGGTGTGAGGATGAGGAGGGCGAGCTAACAAGAAGAGGTTCAGGTTCGATGTAGCCAGCACACGCAGGATGACCATGAAGTAAAATAGAGCATGATTTCCTCAAATGCCCAGTTTCATGGCAGTAACTACAACGAAATGACATCTTAAGATAATTGAGCTTCTGTGAAATAATAACATTGTTACAGTCAATCTCAATCTCAGGGAGAAGCCCATGTGAGACATCCAATTCCATAAGAACTCTAGCCAAGCGTTTGTCAAAGGATGTATGGAAGTCCTTTTCCAAAGCAACAAATCTACCAATGGTGTTAGCAATGCTGATAAGTATATCTTTGGACCAGAGCAGGAAAGGTAAGGATGGCATCAAAACCCATAGGTGACGTTTGGTGACCCTCTCCTTAACTGGGTCAAAATTCGAATGCCATATGCTTAGTACAAGGGATCCTTCACCAATGGTCCAAAGGGATTCAAGGATGCGAGAGGCATCGGAGTCTTCAAGAAATACAAAGACCAGCCAACGGTTCACCAGAAGGCTGATGGTGGGTACATAGGTTAGAATGGGTTTCCAGTGCTGGGTAGCCCAGTTCACCCACTCCTCTTTGTTCATAGAGCAGTATTTCAAGAAGCCTATGAGAGCCCGATGACAGAGTTCAAAAATTCTGTCTAGCATGATGTCCCTACCCACAACAAACCTTCGCTTATGTTCCAAGGCAGCAAGAACCTTGCTTTTACGACGAGCATGGAATCTAGAGGGGTGAGAAGGAATATTGCTGGCCCCGGACGGGAGAGGGGGGACTGTGATTGCCATCAGTTAAACAAGTAAACCGATAGTAAAAGGTGGCATAGTCAACAAACCTGTCGAAGAGAAAACAACCGGCGCGAGAAACCAGAATAATACCAAGGGTATACCCTAGCGGCACACAACAGTACCGAGAATCAGTGCGGGTAACCAGAAGGCTAAACCAAGGGTAAGTCCTAACTGCCAATAAGCATCCAGGAGAAACCCTGGACAGAACCAAGAGACAAGACTCGACCAAGTCAGAGATGTGAGCAAAGTCAAGAACCTACAATAAAAAAACCACCGAAGTGAATATGATCAGTGTGGAAGACCCGACAGTAAATCCGTCGATGAGAATACTACCAGCATGGGTAACCCGTGCAAAACCAGGGGTAAACCCTAACCACACAACAATAACACTGTGAACCAGTGCAAGAAGCCAGGAAACAAAACCAAGGGTAAACCCTAACCTTCGACAAGATGCCGGGAGAAGCCCCAGGCAGAACCTAGAGACAGGACACGACCAAACCGGAAAGATGTGTGCAAAGCCAAAGAAAACTTCAAAAAACCCTAAGAAGAGCCAGAACCGAAAAGAATCGACAAACCCAACAACAAATCAACCCTAGTTCCCACTTTTTTATAATGGTTGGTACTAGGCCTCTGCATAGAGGGGGAACTCCATCGACCTAGGACTCCTGTGAAACCAAAACCCAACTACGGAGACAAGACAACTGACCCACAACCAGAAATGAAAGAAAATCAAAGAATCATATAATGGTAGATACCTGTGCCATAAAGTAGCCAGCAATGAACAGTGTATGTGTAGACCATGAACTACAATGAACAGAAAGTCTCAACACCCGGAGCAGAGAACCCAAGTCAATGCATCGGTGCCAATCATCAAGTCAAAACCTTCAGTCACGGACCACCGAAAGACCCGGCACAGACCACCGAAAGATCCAGCACAGTCACCGTGAGACCCGGCAGCAGAAAACCATAATGTATCCAAATAAACAGTAGGGTTCCACGAAATCAAGGGAAAAATCACCGAAGAGAGCAGTAGCTCGGTCCCGACAACTACAAAACAGAAGAGTAACAAGAGCGTCTGAAATAGCGGGTCCGAAAGATGAGACAACGCAGAAACCAACAGTATCAAGAACCCAAACAGTCCGGCCCATTACCAAAGTCTTTGACCAAGCACAGATAATGAGTAACAGGGCCATAACCAGGGACGTGCCCCATCGAACCCTAGGACCGCTCATATTGTTCAAGTTTGAATGGAAGGAATTTCAAAATTTTATATGGTTTAGTTGTTTTACCATTTGTTATGTTCATATTGGGTTTAAATTCTCATTATATAATATGATTGTTATTTTTTCATAAAAGACAACTTATGAAATTGGTAATAAAAATACATGGAAATATAAGAATACTTATTGTAATACTATATATTGATCATTTGAGGCACTCGCTAGATATACAAAATTAGCATTATAATCTATTTTATAATGCAGTAAAAGATAAAAAGTATAATGTCATATTGCAATATAAATAATTTAACTTTCAATTATCATAATTTTGGCTATTATACTATACTTCTTCTAAAAGTTGCTTAATGTTTTTCATAAAAAAAATCTCTAGTTTATATATAATAATCTTCCTACATTATTAAATAGTTATATGATATTTTTAAAGTGCTATAAAAATAGAAAAAACACAACATATAAATATTAAAGAAAATAATATTCCAACTTCTTATAAAGTCTCTTATTATAATATAAAGTGGGCCTCATGGTTAAGAGCATGTGTTTCCTCTTAGGAGGTCACGGGTTCAAATCCAGAGGGGTAGTATATGTACACCTCTGTAGACTTTAGCAGTTAAATCGCTGCGCAGAGGGGGGTCCCTTGTCCCACAAACAAGGGGGTCTCATACACCAATTTGGTGTCTCACTTGACGGTGACCTTAAAAAATATATTATTATTATTATTATTATAAGTGAATACAACATCAATGCATTGTTAACCATGTATTTATTACAATATGCCTAATTGATTACCATAACACATGTATAATGGGCTTCGATTACATGGCTCTATGCTTACTTTTAACAATATGCATGAATGATGTGAATAATAAAAATCCATTCCAATAATTTGCACCATGTATTTCATAATAGATAAAGAGTGTAGGTAATCACATTGAACTATTATACAATTTAAGTAAGAAACACATATAAACACTTGCAAATAATTTGAAGACCGTATACAATTTAAGTAAGAAACACATATAAACACTTGCAAATAATTTGAAGACCGTATCAAAGTCAGATAAATTATACTTGAAAATGATTTAAATGTTTTAATTAGTTTATTTCCATTTGTGGAATACATTTGTTAAGTAGTCCGTAAGTGGGTAGTCACTAATGCATTAGATTATAATGAACATTTTTACTATAACTTGATTAATAATTCATTGACATTTAATGAAAATGAATCAATTGATGGTTCAAATAAGCTAATGCTTTAATTAGATTGGGGGCATCATTGCATAGGGTTGCACAACATATATTCCACTAAGTATTGGTTTGGTTTAATGAATCATTCGCAAGAATATTTATAGCATTACTTATTGCAAAAAGAGAGCACGACATTCTAGTTTTTCTTACAAAGCTATAGGGAGAATATATCCATGGTTTAAATTGATGATGATTATCATGTCCATAGATTTATGCTTGTCACTTTTGACCATTAACCTGTATCTATATTTAGAAACGAATTTTCATCTTTATTACATAGTTTATATGAAACTTAATATCTATATAATGTATTTGTGATTTTGAATATAAAACATAACTTAATTGTACTTTGGGTTTCTTATTCGACTTAATATGTCATATATAACCTGCTAGCATACCAAATGACTAAGCAATGATGAAGTTTTATCCTGAGTTACATAAACTTGAGGAGAATACATATAGATGGCTAAAATATTACATGGAATACTAAATGACTAAGTAAGGATGGGTTCTAGATAAAATCCTATTAGGTTACCAAAATTTGAAATGAAAATTGATGGTTGCACACGCTTACCTTGCATTTATCTTGGTAAAAGAATTATATGTGTTTCTATCTCAATTTCATAGATTAGATACCATGAATCTCAGTGATTTTAAAGATGAATCATGGGTTTATAGCAATGTGGGTTTCTTTCAAAGCTAAAGATTGATACGACTCTTGAGAATATTTAATATCAATATTAGTTATGATATGTCCTACACATACATCATTAAATAATTTAGTAAATTTAAAAAACAATAATAAAATATATTTCAATAATAAAGTTAAAAATCCATATTAAAGTAAATCTTTAAATAGTAAAGAATAACTTGAAACTTACACATTAAAAAATAAAAAATGATATAATTTTTTTATATCAGCTTTCATTGTCCCACTTAATTCTACCATAGTTCCACCTCTCTCACGGGATATTCACTTTGTGAAACAATGTAATAGAACCTTCGTTTATGGGACATTAAAGAATACCCTTAATTTCACTACATATTGATAATTACTTACGAAAATCATTTTGTTGACCCCCCTCCCAATACACATTTCCAATTAAAAAACCCTTATTTTTACAATATATTCCTTATATTTACTAGAAACCCCCTTTTATACACACCCAATACCTATAGACCCCCATACCCTATTCCTCGCTCCCCAATACCTACAAAAAATTGACCTTATTTTTCACAATTAAAACCCCCATTTATGAATGAATATGATAAGATATTACTCAACAAGGTGAATTCCATGTGACCTCTCTATCCATCAATGCTAAAGGTATTTTCCATGACTTGTTCATTAGAAAATATTAACAACATAGCAACCATAAAATCTTAACAAAATGAAGATTTACATATTGTTAGAACTTTTATGCAACAAATTATCTCCCCATGTATGCATGGGTAAAAATGTAGTAAGAGAATCAACTTTTATATTGTGCCAAATAATTGTGCTTACTTAGGATTTCAAAATATTTCATTTTATTTCATTTTCTAAAATGTAGTAAGGCAACTCGTAAATTATTTTAATTAAATGTGGTTATTGTTATTTTATTATAAGAAATTTGTAATGTGGTTGTTGTATGTTTGACAAGAAATTTTATTATATAGATAAAGATAATTGAATGTTTATATGACTATATGATCTTATTAAAATAAACCATTTTATGTATGAAAGATATATGGTATCATTAAGAATGATTTAAGATATATGGTTTCATTGATAACATAATTTATTGTTTTGTAAAATTGAAGGGTGTTGGTTGACTTTTTTAAAGACATATCTTTTTCCTTCATTAACGAAACTTAATACTTAAAACTAACTAATGGATTGTATAAATATTTTTTATATTATTATTATCTATTTACTAAATAAAAATACATAAATATTTTTCAACTTATTTTTTATAAACTTAAAATTAACACATTTATTTAAATTTTTAGAAATTATTTTTAAAATTTAAAATTAATTATTATTTTATATTATTATATTTTTATTTTAAAAAATAAAAAAATAGATAAATATTTTTGAAACATATCTTTTAGAAACTTAAAATTAACACGTCATACTGTTATAATTTTAAATAGAAAATATAACATTTTTTTAATATTGAATATGATAATATTAATTTTTAACATAAATTGAAGTTTCAATTTCATAAGTAATAATAAATTTTTATTTATTTAATTAAATCGATCTATATAAATTAATCATAATATTATATTCATCATTTTATTGTTTTTAATGATGATAATGATTAACGTCCACTAAAACTAAGTAAAAAAAACACAACTCAAAAAATTGGATCCTTCTCTGTATTTGATAAATCTTATTATCAAGATACATCTATGTCAGTAAGAATAAACTCCAATTAAAAACAATATTACATAAAGAATTTATTATTATATACATATAAGACACTTTAAATATTATTCTACACAAGCATTCCAAAGACATTATTATTAATCATAAAGCAAATTAAACATTTTATCAATGAGATTGTAAATAGAAAACATACCAGAATAATACCCTTAAAACCTTGCAAAATATCTATATAGAAAATAATCCCTCCAAATAAATTTTCAGTATAGAATACTAATTTCAACTATAATTACAATAATATTTCACAAATAATTCCAAAAAAACATTTTACGATTAATTCAATAAATATTTTGTGTAAAGAAATTTAAAAGTGACGACACATTTTTTTGAGTGAACCATCCACCCATCATAAAGATCATTAAAAACTATGGCACAATAGAAAAAAATAAAAAATAGCTTCTAATAATCCTAATGATGGATATAAAGTTTTACTTATACAATCAATGTTTGTGTACTTTCACTCCACAATACACATACCCAATGCATGAATAAATGATTTACTATTATGTGTATTTTCTGGATATTTCCTTTTTGGATCATGCTTCGTTGGGTCTATGGTTAAGAGTATAATTGGGAGTAAACTTTCTACTTTGCACCGATCGGACGACCTAGCTTGCGTGAGCGAGCTTTCACATCAGGCATTGCTGGTCGTCCGATCGATGCAAATGGTCGAGTAAAAAGTTTACTGAATTAGAAGGTGGCAAATGGCATTCACAGATTTATAATAAGGATTCTCACCCAAAAACCAAAGCATCCGTTTTTTATGATTCCCTGCCTCTTATTTTTCTTGGACGCAAAGGGTACAGCAAGCTAAGAGATTCATGAAAATGGAGTCAACCTGCTTTATACTTTGTGCACAAGGACAACCCAACCAATATATAATACCGGAAATGAGAAGAAAAGGTAAAGTTTTATGTCCAGCAGATTTCATTTGATAGATTGTACAGACTAGTGATCATGATCATGTACAGACTAAAATAGTGACCTATCGTGGAAGCCAAAAGGAAAAAACTTGGAAAGTGCTTGGATTTTCTTCCGACGCGACGCCATCTATGATTTTCTTGCGACGCCAAAAGATATCGATGTGTGACGATGAAAGGTAGTTATCATACCATGTGTGTTCTTGGAATATTTAGCGCTATCTTTTACTCTCGCAACTTGACAGCTTGCCTGTTTGCAATGTATTATATATTATATTTTACATCGGAGTACTGTTTATCTTTTTCTGTTTTTTTCTTTTTTGGGTGATCGTTATGTTTTTGTACTGTTTATCTTTTCCTTTTCGTGATGTGTTTTTTTGGTTGTTGATTTTGATTTTCCATTAAACTTGTAATTAAGGATAAAAATTCATTTAAATGGTAAACCAAATATATTATAAATGAGTGTTATTGTTTCTTTAAATTGGGTTCATTGGAACAGATGTAAGCAATTTGAATCGTAGAAGTCTAAACGCCCTACGTTTGTTTAGTCTTTGTCAAAAATTTGAATACGTGATTTTAAATGCATCTTCAAAATCATTGCCGTGAGAAACCCTTGGGTACCTTTACTCTATAGATTTAAACATTGTTATTTGGTCTTTTAAAAATTCTATTTGCGGGATTCACGTAATTTGTGTTAACAAGTTTGAGTTGGCTGAACTTGAGTTATAACTTAGTCATAAAAAAAAAATACTTTGGGACTTTGACCTTTTTTTACTTGTATGTGTGGGTTTTGTCCATTTACTAGATTTTGACTTAACTACTTTTAGTAGAATTTCACAAAGTATATTTCTTGGTCTAAAGACTTAAGAAATGAATATTATTTTTGATGACCAGTGACATGAAGTAAAAGTGGACACAACAACAATTCTACACAATTACAAAATTATATAACCAAACATTAAGTAGACTTGTGTTGACCACTCTCTTGTAAAACCTCTAACTTTTACTGGGTGAAATGTTCAAGGATTCTTTGATCTTTCACCCAAACTGTAAATGTAAACAACAATTACTCAAGTAAGTATGGAGCGAACATGCCGTAAATATAAACTTGAAAATTTAGAGAGATATTTCACATTTTACACAAATTCGGCTCTCGACACTTTCAAATACACAGAAGCTCAACTATTCTCTCAAAATTCTCTCAGAATTCTCTCTTCACTCTCTGCTAATGATTTACAATCTTTTTCTTCTATATATAGGCAAACTAAAATTGCTTCTCCGTGAATCTACTCACTTAATATTAAATAGTACTGTAATAACTCACTACCTAAAAAATTAACTTCAGAAATTTAATTCGACATATTTCCAACACTCCCCCTTAATTATGAGCAAATGGGGATCTAAAACAAAATATTACAAAAATGTTTCAGAGCTTAAACTTGCTTTGTAGATGATAGAGTTCAGTGTGCATAACTTGTCATTCCAAGATAACTTCGCAAATAGTAGAATGTATCCCTTTCCAATGGTTTTGTAAATATTCACCAACTCTCTTATGAAATGAAATCTTGTGTCGATGTGCTTGGTTCTCTTGTGGAACACGTGATTCTTAGACAATGCAATGACATAAATGTTATCACAGAAAATGGTTGTTGGTTCTTGCTGGTTCTGCGACTGATCTTTCAAAATTCTCCGCATCCAAACGGCTTGACATGCAGCGCTTGTAGCTATGACATATTCTGTCTCTGCTGAAGAGAGAGTTACTATGGGTTGTTTCTTTGAAGCACGCGACACAACACTTGTACCAAAATGAAATGTGTACCCATATGTGCTATGTATGTCATTTGTGTTGCCTCCATTGTCACTGTCACTCTATCCAATGAGTTTAAAATTTTCTGGTTGAATACATAATGCCAAGGTCTTTTGTGCCACTTACATACCTCGAAATTATTTTACCTGCTTTCCAATGAGATTCTTTTGGTGACTCCATAAATCTTGAGATCATGCTTACTCCATACATGATGTATGGTCTTGTTTCTGTTAAATACATAAGACTGCCAACCAACCTTTTAAACAATGTAGGATCTACAATTGATCCATCATCATCCTTGCTCAATTTTAAACCTGTTATTACTGGTGTTGGGTTGTCTTGCAATTAGACATATTAAATATTTCTAAAATTGCACTTGAATATTTTGATTGTGATATAAAAATACCACTTTTAGACTGTTGAACTTCAATGCCCATAAAAAACTTCATAAGCCCCAAATCAATCATTTCAAATTCACTTTCTGTAACACCCTAGTTTTGACCTCGTTTTGCATTTAAATAAATGATGTAAATAATCATGGTGTGGAGCTAGGAAAAATCCCCACCATCGATTTAGTATTTATTTCGGAAATTAAGGTTGAGCCGATGGTATTTTATGCTAGCTAAACATTAAGAACTAGACATCATGTTAAATTGCAATTTTTAATTAAAAACCCACAGTCGGCTATGTCAACACAACTAAATGAGATGGGGGCATGATTTTTCCTAAGGATGAGAGAGTGGGGGATTGGAAGAGTGGGAAGAAATTTGAATTGCGTAGAGCACCCATTTTGGAAAAAACATTTTTAAATTTTCTTGGGCAAGAAAATACCAAAAACAACCACTTTTCCCTCATGCGGCAGCGTTTCACCTTCCCTCATGATTTGGATTGAACAAAACGTTTTTGGAAACCCAATTGGGCATTCGCATAGCAGCAAGCAAGAAAACAATGATTCTGAGTCTGAACCTTTCCAAAATTTCTCCTGTCTGGCGATCTGAATCCTTCACATTTTTGGTTTTCCTCTGTGGATTGTTCTCTCTCACGTTTTCTCCTGTCTGCTAGTTGTTTTCCTAAACACGATTGCCCTGAATCCGATTTTGTGTCTATTTTGAAAGACCAACAATGTTTTCATTTTGGTATTTTGCAGCAGTTGGTCTGGCACCGGATTGAGCTTACTATGTGTGCATCCACGTTTTGCATTTGAATTGATTGAAGGAATGGAAATAGAGTCTAGACTTGCTTGATAAACCTAGTGTGTGAAAGAACCTCACAGAACAATCTAGAAGGCTGGTTTTCTTCTTTGCATGCCCTGAATAGCACTAGAAGGGAAGGCATGGCATGAGGGACTGTGTAGCAGAGAAGGGAATGATTCCTTGTGTTGGGTGTGTAATTGTTTATAAATCAGGATAGATCCAGTGTGGATGTTCATAGCTCTGGGATTGAGCTCACTAGCTTAGCAATCGGTCTTTCCACCTCTTTGGCAGCCTGATAAACCCAACTAGAAGGATGGCTTGGCTGGTAACCTGATAAACCCATATGTTGGCTTGGTTGTGTCTCATGTGAATTTGGCTAAGTGTAAAACACCGCCTCTGTAAGTCTGATAAACCCAACTGTGTTGGCTTGACTGAGTTTTATGGTATCCTTGGCTATGGGGAAAGTCTGCTTGTGTTCCTTATTCCTTGGGGAAAATCACGCCCAGCTCGAAGGTGGCAGTGTTGCTGAGAGATTAAAGAGCACACAGGCCTATGGTTGGGTGGAACGTTTCAGCGATATAGCTGGTTGCGGGACAAGATTCTCCAAAGATACATATTCTTGTTTATTTAAATTTTGCAACTATATTTGCTTATGAATTATTATGAAATTATCATGAACATGTTGAATGAATGATTTGCTTTTGCTGTATATATCATGTACATTTTATCATGCATTTGTGTATTTATATGCTTTAATTTCAATGCATTTTTATATATGTATCATGTTCATGGGGGCTTAGATTGCCTTGGTTTTTAGATGTTAGTCGCGTCCTCTCCGCCGAGTAAGGGTCGGGGACGTGACACTTTCCATGACTGTTTTAAAATCTTTTAAATTAAAGTCACCAGTAAATATTAAACCATCTACATACAGACAAATAATTAACATCTTACCTTGCTCATTAACTTTGGTGTGCAACGTCGGTTCACTTTCACTTCTGTGAAATCCATTTTCGATGAGATAGGAATCAAACCATCTGTAGCAAGCTCTAGAAGCTTGCTTCAAACCATAGAGTGCATTTTTCATCCTGTACACTTTATGCTCTTGACTTGGAACTTCATAGCCTTGTGGTTGCTTCACATATACTTCCTCTTCTAAATAGCCATTCAAAAACGACGGCTTAACATCCATTTCATAAACAGGCCATTTGTTTTGTGCAACAATGGCCAGGACTGTTCTGATTGTATTCATGCGTGCAACAGGTACAAATGTTTCATTGAATTCTATGCTGGGTTGTTGTGTGAACCCTCTTGCGACCATTCTTGCATTTTGCTTCTGCACATTCCCATCAGCATCTTTCTTTGTCTTGTAAATCCATTTGACTCTAATTACATCTTTATCTTTTGATACATATACCAGCTCCCATGTTTGATTCTTCTCAATGCATTCTATTTCTTTATCTATGGCTTGTGCCCATACTTCTTCTTTGACAGCGTCCTCAAATGTTAGTGGATCGTGTATAAGAGAAAATAATGCAAAGAGAGAGAATGCATTTGGTGTACCAGCTTCATACATTTCATGTATACTTCTTGTCTTCACTGGTTCTGTCGATGTTGACCTCGACGAAATGCTTGGAGTCTGTTGTCCTCTTGGTGTGCTTGTCGACGTAGCTTGAGTTGCAACTTGTGTCGATGTTCCTTGTGCTAAACCATGTCACAGTGTCATGGGAGTTGACGGTGTTGTAACCGGTTGACTTACATGTGGTGTTTGAACCACTTCCTCCACCATGTCATCAGGGTCGACATTCGACACAATCTTGACATTTATGTCAACGGTTCCATCCCATGATTCATTCTCAAAAAATTGAACATCTCAACTTATGATCACTTTCCTTGCGACAGGAGCATACAACTTGTATGCTTTTGTGTCTTCAGAGTAGCCAACAAAAATACATTTATGTCCCTTGTTGTCTAGCTTCTTTCTCAACTCATCTGGAACATGAGCATATGCAACACAACCAAAAACTTTTAAATGAGTAACACTGTGATTTATACTTGTCCATGCTTCTTGAGGAACTTTGTTCTTCACACTCTTTGTCAAACACTGGTTCATGATATATATAGCAGTTGCAACTGCTTCAGCCCAATATTCATTTGACAAATGCTTGGTTTCCATTATGTTGCACGCCATCTCCGTAATGGTTATGTTCTTTCTTTCAGCAACATCATTCTGATGAGGTGTATACCGTGTAGTGAATTTATTTTGTATTCCATGGGTCTTGCATCATTCGAGACATATTCACCACCTCTGTCTGTCCTTAAGATTTTGATGCAGTGTCCACTCTAGTTCTCCACGAGTGCCTTGAACTGCTAAAAACAACTAAATGCATCAGATTTATGTTTCAAAAAATATAACCATGTTTTTCTTGAGTAGACATCAATAAAATTAAGAAAAGAATTGCAGCCACCAATGGATGATGTTTGTATTGGACCACAAATATCAGAGTGCACAATATAAAGTGGTGTCTGTGTTGTATATGACTTTCTGACTGGAAAAGTCTCTCTATTTTGCTTTCCAAAAATGCATCCTTCACAAAATATTTCTAGTTTGTCAATCAATGGCAATACTTTCACCATATTCTTTGTGTGTAGTAGCTTTAGCCCACCAAAATTCAGAAGTCCAAATCTCAAGACTCATCATGAACTTCTATTTGAAATGCATCCTAAAAATCAGCATTGCCATTGTCTTTCTTGTCAGAGTGCCTGTATACATCCTTGCTTGCTTCCTTAAATGAAACTCCTGTATTTGTGTTTCCTTTTATGTCTGGAATTATCCTCAAGGGAAACAAGTGATTTGTTGTCAATGGCACTTTTTCTATCAGCTGGTTGCTTGGACACTTGTCTTTAATCATGCAGTGATTATCTTCTATATAAACTCTGTAGCCTTTTTGTATCAGTTTTCCAATGCTTAAAAAATTGTGTTTCAAACCTTCGACATGATAGACATCAGGAATAAACTTACTCTCCCCCTTTTTTTTTAGAATACCAACAATACCTTTTTCCCAAAACAGTGACTTGGACATTATTTCCAAGTGTGACATCAGTTTGAACTGATTTATCTAAACTGGAAAACAAATTTAAATTACCAGTCATATGATTATTGCATCTTGAATCTAAGTACCATATGTCATGTGGAATTTCTTGGACAGTATTGCATTCAAGTGAAGATGCATATGCCATTAACATTGCACTGGATGAAGTGTTGGTTTCGGTCGTCTGATTTGGGCCCTTGCCTTCCTTGGTCATATTGTTTCTTCCTGCATTCATATGCATAATGACAAAATTTCTTACAACAATGACATTGAATTTTTTATTTATCAAAGCTGTGACCACTTGGATGACTTGGGTTTTGATTCTTTCCTCTACCAGTGACATTCGTAGGACTGTTGTCATGTCCTCCTCTGGAAGAACTTCTTCCTCTGCCTCTAGAGTTGTTTCTCCCCCTACCTCTACCACGACTTATGGATGACTGTGCTGCAAATGCACCTTCCAATGATGTATTTGATCTATTGATTATGTGTTCATGATTGATGAGTGAAGCTTGCAATTCATCAATGATAGACACATACATGTCTTTGTTTGCTTCCAAGGTCACAACCAAGGATTCAAATATTGGGGGAAGACTTCTGAGAAATTTTTCAACAACCCTTTGGTATTCTATATTTTCTCCATGATATTTCAGTTGATTAATCAGACCAACAACTCTGGTGTAAAATGAGTCTACTGAATCTATATATTTCAATGACAGAGATTCAAAATCTCTTCTAAGAATCTGCAACTTGGAAGTCTTTACCTTGTCCAAAGCTTGATAGGCAGTTTCCAATGTGTCTCATGCCTGCTTAGCAGTAATTGTTGCTGTAACTCTTGGGAGTATGATTTCATGCATGGCTTGGTGTAAGTAGAACATAACTTTTCCATATTTCTTCATATCTTCCCTTAGGGAATCTTTATGAGCTTGTGTGAGATTGTTATATGTTGTTTGATTTGCTGGTTTTGCATAACCATAATGGATAATTTCCAAAACATCTTAACCTCTGAACAAAGATTTCATTGTTAGAGACCAATATTCATAATTTTTTCTTGTAAAAATTGGAGTTTGCAAACTTGACATGTTTGAACCAAAAGTGGAAGCCTTTTTTAACTTTTAATTTTTTTTCTTTCTTATAAAATTACTTTTTCCTTTTTTAAGCCAATGTTTCTTTCCTAAACCTGCTCTGATACCAGTAACAAGTCTTAGTCGACTAAACTTGAGTTACCACTCAGTCATAAAAAAACAATTCACGTCGGGACTTCGACCTCTTTTTACTCGTCAGGTAAAACTTGTCTAACTCCGACTAGACAAGTCCACCAAAATATTTCGACAAGTTTTTTTTTTAAAAGACTAAATTTGGTCGAACTTTTCGACTCGGCTATTTTTACCTCGACAAGTTCTTACTTTTCGGTTTTATCGACTTACTAGACTTCAACTTAACCACTTTTAGTAGAATCTCACAAAGGATATTTCTTAGTCTAAAGACTTAAGAAATGAATAATAATTTTCACCAACTAGTAACATGACGTAAAACTGGACACAACAACAATTCGACAGAATTACAAAATCATATAACAAAACATAAAGTAGACTTTTATTGACCACTCTATCGTCAAACCTCGAACTTTTACTGGGTGAAATGTTTATGGATTCTTTTATCTTTCACTCAAGCTGTAAATGTAAACAACATTTACTCAAGTAATTCTAGAGAGAATGTGTGGCTAAATAAAATATGCATTTAACCATAACAATGGATTTATAAAACTTGTCGGGACAAAACATAGAGCTATTTTCTGTAAATATAAACTTGAAAATTTACAGAGATATTTCACCTTTTACAGAGCTTCGTCTCTCCACACTTTCAAACACAGAGAAGCTTGAGCTTCAACACTATTCTCTCAAAATTCTCTCAGAATTCTCTCTTCAATCTATGCTACTGATTTACAATCTTCTTCTTCTATATATAGGAAAACTAAAACTGCGTCTCTGTGA
Source organism: Pseudotsuga menziesii (assembly GCA_001517045.1). NCBI lineage: Eukaryota > Viridiplantae > Streptophyta > Pinopsida > Pinales > Pinaceae > Pseudotsuga > Pseudotsuga menziesii. Next base: position 271,140 of record LPNX010210530.1, read on the forward strand.
ATCTACTGACTTAACATTAAAGACTATAATAACTCACTACCTAAAAAACTTAGCTTCATAAATTTAATTCGACTCGTTTATATATGAGAGACGTGAACTTTTCATCTTGTTAGATTGTTTGACAAAAACTAAACTGATACAGACTCTGACAAAGTTGGTTGAGATCTGATACGGATCTACGATTAATTAATATTTCCAACAATTTGTGTCAAAATATTGTAGCAAAATTGTCACGTGTTTAGGCTATTCTATTTTATTTGAATTAAGTTGGTAAATTTATTTTTTTAATTTTAGTATTTATGCAAGAAATCATAAATATGAAATAACAAAATGAAATAAAAATTAGCAAATTTATAGAGAAAAATTAAAATGAAATATGAATGAAAGAGGAGATGTAATGCCCTATTTTGACCTTATTACCTAAACTATCATTACGTGTTTGTATTTGCATATTATTGTGGAACTTCTTTAGTTTGATAAAACTATGGGCTTATGCATTTATTATTTTGTGGAATTTATATATATTTGTCTGATGTTAATATTATGAATTATGTTCATGTTTTGATTATGTATCTAGCATGCAAATTTAATAGATGATGGTATGTAGATATTGATTTAAAGTTATGTGTTGAATAAATGATTATGATGCGAGATGCATGGTACAAAATTATTACATTGTTGTTAAGTATTAACAAAATATGTATACATGTCGATGATTGCACGATATTGCATGACATTTTGTTATGAGACTAACCAACATGTTTAGAACAGCTAAGCGATAGTTGATCCCTTTAAAATGCAGGTACCTAGATGGTATGATTTCCAAAAAAGATATGGTATGAGAATGAATTGTTATTGTTATGTATGATTATTGTTATTATCATGATGTGTAGGCAAGTGTGAGGTTTCAGGAAACTCAACCACCCAAATTGGTTATTTGATGACAAAAACTGAGTACAACAGTTATAATGCAGTCACTATGTCAATGTAGACATAGTCCCTTGTTCCATAAGGGGGGTGGATCCATTACTCAATGTTATCCCCAAAACCTGAAGTCATGGGAGGGATGTGATATGTCACACTCCCCAAGGTGTGCGATGATGATTAATGGGTGTGTTAGCACTCAGAATTTATCCTCGGTTGTGAAAGGATAATCCTAAGATAAGTGATATGTTTTTAGTCTTGGCATCTCATCCAAAGCTCGTGGGAATGCCATTTCTAAGAATGTAATTTTTTTTTTCATGAACCAAGAATAAATCAAAAGATATATGATTTAATTAGTTTTATAATTTAAATACTACTATGAGAATAACGAAAAGATATATGATTTAATCATTTTTATAATTTAAATACTATTATGTAGGGATTGATTTTGAAACAATATATGATCAAATTTTGTATTGTCTGTAAGTAAGAGTATTTTAAATAGAGAGAATAAAAAAAACATCTTTATAAAATTAGAATGCAAATCTTTTGGTATATGGAGATGGAGGACATCACTTTTTTCTTTAAAAATAGTTAGAATGTTTTAAATAGAGAAAATAAAAAAATTCTCTAGTTAGAGTGTTTTAAAGAGAGAAAAATAAAAATATCTTTATAAGTTAATTAGAATGCAAATCTTTTTGTATATGGAGAGAGAATGACACTTTTCTCTTCATACAAAGTATACATAAAACCATGTTTAAAAATAGTTTCTTTCTACTGAATTAAATTAACATAAATTTTATTTTAGTGTAAGTCAAATGCTCTTTCTAAATTAACACAAATATTATTTTCTTATAAGTTATGTGCTTTTCTATTGAAAATTAACACAAATATTATTTTCTTATAAGTTATGTGCTTTTCTATTGAGTTAGATGTTAAAGAATTAGTTAAGAAAGACAATTTCAATGGATTTTTTATTATCTCTATTCTAAATTGAGAAATATGTTATAAAGAACTAATTGATAAAGTAAACTTAAGAACCTAAACAATTTTAAGGCAATAAAATCAAGACATAGAGCATGTAGTAGCTTCATAACAACCACAATCTAATTTATATATAAAATTCAAAGAAATTTGAGCATCTACATTACTATGGTGTTTGTTCATACTATTCAAGTTTGAATATAAGGAATTTCAAAATTTTATATGGTTGGGTTGTTTTACCATTTTTTATGTTCATATTGAGTTTAAATTTTCATTATGTGTAACAATATTGAATATTTTATTATAATTACTATTTTTCATAAAAGACAAAATTGGTAATAAAAATACATTGAAATACAAAAATATACCTATTATAATACTATATATTGATTATATGAGGAAATAGCTAGATATACAAATTTAACATTATAATCTATTTCATAATATAGTAAAAGATAAAAAAAAGTAAATGTCATATTGGAATAATAATAATTTAACTTTCAGTTATCCTAGTTTTGACTATTATACTGTACGGGGTTTGACGAGGTGCCTTGGCTTGGGTACTCTTCGATTGATACAGGGCTCGGCTAAGCGACTTGGATACTCGAGCTGGGTGGGCTACTTTGATCGGAGCAAGCAAGAAGTTCGGGTAGACCAGATCTTACAAACCAGCCTCTCCTTTTAGTCGAGCGTGCTTCGCAACCTCATTCGCCTTTTTTAGTATAATAAAATATCATCTTAGGGGTCCGAGGCAAGATTTCTAAAAGTTACTTAATGTTTTTCATAAAGAATATCTAATTTATATATAATAATCTTCCTACATTATTAAATAGTTATATGATATTTTTAAGTGCTATAAAAATAGAAAAAAAATAGAAAAATCCAACATATAAATATTAAAGAAAACAATATTCCAGTTTTTTTTTGCTAATGGAAAGAACCCCCTCTGAATAACAGGTTTGTCATTGGCTAAGTTACCATCAACGAGGGGCATCTAAGCCGTCAAAATCACCCAGGGATCGCACCCGGCCTCGATTGCACCAACCCTTAACATGGTTGGATTTTTGGTATCCGTGGCATTTGAACAGGCAACCTTTCCGCTTAGGAGACGTCGTAACCATACCCCACCACCAATAGTTCTACATCTCATGGATATAATATTCCAACTTCTTATAAAGTCTCTTATTACAATATAATATAGGTGAATACAACATCAATGCATTGCTAACCATGTATTTATTACGACATTCCTAATGGATTAAAATATGTCTTTGTAATGGAAAACAAGTATAGGATTCAACCACATGGCTCTATGCAATATGAATGGTGTGAATAATAAAAATCCATTCTAATAGTTTGCAACTTGTATTTCATAATAGATAAAGAGTGTAAGTAATCACATTTAACTATTCTACAATTTAGCTAAGAGACACAAATTGACACTTGCAAATAATTTGAAGACCATATCAAAGTTGAAAATAAATTATACTTAAAAATGATTTGGATGTTTTAATTAGTTCATTTCCATTTGTGGAATATTTTTTTTAAATAGTCCATAGTTGGGCACTCACTAATATGCATTAGACTATAATGAACATTTTTACTATCACTTGATTAATAGTTCCTTGTTATCTAATGAAAATGAATCAATCAATGGGTTGATGGGTCAAATAAGCTAGTGCCTCAATTAGATTGTTGTGTTCCTAATTGTCATGTGTAGGGAATCATTGCATATGATTACACAACATATATTCCACTGAACACTGGTTTGGTTTAAAGGATCGTTCCCAAGAATATTTATAGCATTACTTATTGCACAAAGAGAGCATGGAATTATATTCCACTAAACACTGATTTGGTTTAAAGGATCATTCCCAAGAATATTTATAGCATTACTTATTGCACAAAGAGAGCATGGAATTATATTCCACTAAACACTGGTTTGGTTTAATGGATCATTCCCAAGAATATTTATAGCATTACTTATTGCACAAAGAAAGCATGGAATTCTATTTTTTCTTACAAAGCTACGGGGAGAATATATCCATGGTTTAAATTGATGAGGATTATCATGTCTATAGATTTATGTTGCCACTTTTGACCATTAACATGCATCCATATTTGGAAACGAATTTTCATCTTTATTACATATTTTTATATGAGACTCAATATCTATATAATGTATTCGTTGTTTTGAATATGAAACATAACTTGATGGTACTTTGGGTTTCTTATTCGATTTAATATGTCATGTAAAAACTACAAGCATACCAAATATCTAAGCAACGATGAGGTTCTATCCTTAGGTACATAAATTTGAGGAGAATACATATAGATGGCTAAAATATTAGATGGCATATTAAATGACTATGCAAGGATGGGGTTCTAGATAAAATCCTACATGACATACCTAATGAGGTTATCAAAATTTGAAATTCAAATTGATGGTTGCATAGGCTTACCTTGCATTTATCTTGGTAAAAGATTTATTTGTTTCTATCTCAATTTCATATTAGATATCATGAATATTATATTAGTGATTTTAAAGATGAAGTATGGGTTTATAGCAATGTTGCTTTTTTTTTTTCATTTCATTTAAAAAAAATTGTTGAATAAAAAAATAGTACATTTGAGATATGCAATTAAAAAAATATACATATTCAAAATAATGAATAATGATAAAAGAAAAAAATTAAAAAATCTTAGTAATTGTTATCCATAAATGAGATAAAAACAAAACTAAAGATTGAAATGACTCTTGAAAATATTTAATATCAATATTAGTTATAATATGTCTTACACATACATCATTAAATAAAAATAAATTCAAAAATCCATGTTAAAATAGCTTAATATTTAATATCAATATTAGTTATAATATGTCTTACACATACATCATTAAATAAAAATAAATTCAAAAATCCATGTTAAAATAGCTTTTAATAATGAAGTTTAAAATCCATGTTAAAGTAACTTTTAATAATAAAGAATAACTTAAAACTTACACATTAAAAATGATCTAATTCTTTTATATCGACTCTCATTGTCCTATTTAGTTCTACCACTCTATCCATCAATACTCAATGTATTTTCCATGACTTGTTCATTAGAAAATATTAACAACATAAAAACCATAAAATACTAAAGAAATGAAAATTGACATAATGTTAGAACCATTTATGCAATAAAAAATTAAATAAACATAAATTTGGATCATTTTCTTTATTTAATAAATCTTATTATCAAAATCCATCTATATTAGTAAGAATAAATTCCATTAAAAACAATATTACATAAAGAATTTATTATTATGCATATGAACCTCCATTTAAAGCATTCTTACTTCCCAATAACATTAATATATGTTGGCTAAATAATATTGTAAACAAACATCCCAAAGACATTATTATTAATCATTTTACCAATTAAACATTTTATCAATAAGATTGTAAATAGGAAACATACAAGAATCATACCCTCAAAACCTTGCAAAATAATCCCACCAAATTACTTATCACTATATAATACTAATTTCAAATCTAATTACTATATAATACTAATTTCAAATCTAATTACAATAATATTTCACAAATAATTAAAAAACATTTTATAATTAATTCAATAAATTTTAATGTGTATTTGGAGTGTGTAGAGATTTAGAAGTGACCCACATTTTTTGAGGGGATCTTCCATCCATCATTAAGATCATTGGCAGCTATGGACAATAAAAGAAATAAAAAATGTTTTCGTAACATTACCTCACCATTTACAATCTTCTAGAGAGAAAACTAATATAACATATACTCCAAGGTAGACAATTCATAACTATTTACCAACTTTTATGGTATAATCACATAATTTCATAACATAACGTAACTCCACGAAAGTGAAGGTTACATTTTGTTGGCACCCGCCCCGCCCCATTGATTTTGATTGATTTTTCAAGAGATCATTTCTAATGTTATTATTAACTATGAGAACTTTATTTGATTTCCGTCAAGGTCATGTGCCATGATTGATTTTGTTGGCACCAGCCCACCCCTATTGATTTTGATTTCCATCAAGTTCATGTGCCATTATTGATTTTATTTTATTTTTGTGAGATGATGTATAACTAGAACTGAAATAAAGACCTAATGAAAGTTCACCAGGGTTGCAGAGACTCGAGTTTAGGAAGCAATTCAAGAGATCATTTCTCACCTTATTATTAACTATGAGAACTTTATTTGGCTGAGCACTATTGTTGAAATTATGTCTTCCATGTGAAACTTTCTTATTCATTATATAGTTTCATAACAGTCGCCGATTTCTAACGACAATGTGGTGACATTGAATGGAGTCTAAATAGTTGGTTTGACTTCGCATCCTATTTCAAAACATGCAACAATGATTCTTACAGATAGCTAAATATGTCCAGGCAACAATGGTTTTCTAAAAATAACTAAATATGTCCTTTAATAACATTGATAATTGTATTAAGAGCTTGTGTACACTCGTATTAAGAGCTTGTGTACACTCGTTTTAAAAATTTGAGAATTGAGATCTCACATAACTTTACATTTTCATGAACTGACGCTTTGTAGTCTCGTGCTAAGAATTCCACTCAATTTTCAGTCTTATCTCTAACAAGTAACTGGTAAAACGGTTATAGTTTTCATGTGGTCATGGGTTTTGTTTACTTTAGAAAAAAATGTAAGCGGTTGGTTATTAATAAAATCAAATATGATGACTTAACTTATCCCTTGTATTAAGGTTGTAACAAGAACTTTTTAGCAAATGGAAATGGCAATAAAATCAAGATTACCATCAACATTATTGATTATATAAGGTAGACTCTTTCTAAAGTGGGGACTTTTAGAAGTTATAGTCTCTATATTTGTAGCTATATATATATAGAGTAAGTTTTTAGTTTTGTGTCAACTATGATTAAAATGTATTAGAATATTATATGTTTACAAAACATTCTATGCCAAGGTATATAATTATTCAAATTTAAATTATTATAAAATAAAAATCAGGATATTTTTATACCTGCCTCAGCAGGTATATTGTAATCGTTTGAATTCAAACCCCTTTGACTTTTGGTATTACTTGGTGCATATTGGTGCATATTTAAAAGATTAAAATCTCTAATCAAAGTTTAACTTTGTAATATGAAAAATAGCAATTTTTAAATATTTTAAATTTTAATAAAAATATTTGTATTTGCTATTTTGTCAACTTCTAATTGGCCAATAAAGAATGATGTCAGCCTTGAAGTTTGGTATCTGGTTTTCACTTGACACATGGCTATTATGACATCAGCATTTATTATATTTTATTATTATGTTATTTATAATTAAAACAGTCAGCAGATCCATGACTTTCGAGGACTGGTGGATTTGCAAACAGGTGTGTGGGTAAATTCACGGAAATTAACAATAAAAATATCTAACACCAGTAACCGTTGACATAGGCTCAAAAAATGCCCTGGTGCTTACCGTTGGGAACGCTCTAGTGCAAACATATGATTCGTGTGACTTGATGATGAAAAGAAATGCAAATGACAACGTGTAGTAACTGTGGTATTGAAAAGTAATGTAACCAGAAACTTACAACTACAAGATCGCTTGCAATGATACGAACCAGAGATGCAATGCAATGTAATATTGCCTTCCTGCAAAATGGTGGCAGCTCGGTTGGCTGTGAAATTTGTGGCGTTTTGCAATCGGCTCTTTGTATGCTCAAATAAAAGATGCTGCAGAGTTTTGCATATATGAAGTAAACGGTTTATCTTAAATGGCGAGGTGAGTTTATTCTCCAGCACTCAAGTAGACAAATCCATTTGCTCATCCTGCTCAACACGAGTACCATACCGTCCAAGTGAAATCCAAAGAAAAAAAATGGCAAGCAATTAGAGGTGAAGACAAGATTCTGTGAGACACCGGTCTGACACCCTGATTAACCTACGCTAGATCTAAATATAGGAAACTATTAGCCTTATACAAAATGATTAAAATATATACAGTCAAAATCTGCTAATCCTTCCAAATTTAAAAGAAATTCTTGTTTTAAAATTCTTATAAAATGATGCAATGTCCAAAAGCATGGAATTTAGTTTTTCTGCGTATATTTGAAATAAAAAAGGCGGCACAGCACATACCGTAAATGTTCGTTTTACCTATTCCCTGGTAATTTTGAAATTTTCAGACTTCAAAGCAGCAGCGAAAACAAAATGATTAAAATGCATACAGTTACAATCTGCTAATCCTTCCAAATTTAAAAGAACTTCTTGCTTTAAGATTCTTATAAAATGATGCAATGTCCAAAAGCATGAAATTTAGTTGAATCAGAAATGCGGCACATACAGAAAATATTCGTTTTCGTCAAGACAAATCAATACTGTAGGAAATACGCAAATCTTTATCCCACAAACAGCCTTTCGCTGCCAAATTCTGTATATCGCCAACAGTATCTGGAGAGGACTGGCAACCAGTAAAATACTCAGAGTACACACCTGTGCTTAACCTTAAACGGCTAAGCCCTCTTCGCGGCACAAATCCTCCGGCCTTTCGTTTTCTTCTTTCGCGGCTGCACCCGTTGGAATGAGGACCGTCGAGTATGGCACCTGCGTCCAAG